>VWZG01000813.1:504290-517548 GCA_013396735.1 Grallaria varia
GGGGGGGAAATGCACACACAGATGGAGTCCCAAAAGACAGCTGCGATTCCCTGCAACTGAAAAACCCTGCTGTATACCCCAAGAGATCATCAATTCTCAAGTGACAAAACCGAACATACATTTCACTGTGTATCACTATGTACATTCCATCCACATACCTAAAGCAGACCAAAGAAATTATTTAAACAAAAAAACCCAACACCCCAGGTATTTTAATATTTTCCAACACTTGTCAGGATTTCAGTATGATTCCAAATTTTTTATTGCTATCAAATATGCCTTCCTAATGCAAATTAAATCTGCACTAAACATAGGGATCACTTCATGTTACCTAGCTAGAATGTGGGGTTTATTTAAATCTGTGAAAGAAATGTAAATCAAATGTAACTGTAACTTAGGTACAAAGTAATGATGTCAAAAGCAACTTCAGTTTGTTCTATTTAATCCAGGCTATCCTTGGAACTCATCTTCAACTTTTCCCCATAACCAGACTCTGTAGCATTTAGTCCTAGCTGAGGGTCCTGGGGATTCCTTCTGGCTGCTCCTGTGGCCCTTGAGGAGGTGACAATCAGTTGATTGGAAAAGGAATGGAAAAGCTGCAAACTGGACCTCTGAACACTCTGTGATCTTCCACTGCCCACATCACCCTGTCTTGATGGGATTTCTACTCCTGTCCTCCTCTTCTATTAAGTCTTCATCTAGCTTCACTCCACAACTGCCCCTCCCCTGCCCTGTCCTCCCACCTTTCTTTTTCTCCCATTTTATATATACCTCACTGTAGAGATAACTCCTCCCTTTCTCAAAGAGTATGGGATGGATAGCAGTGTATTTTGCCATCAGTCTCTTGACCTGACTTTCTCATTTTATTTTTCCTGTTAATCTCTGTCCTGTTCATTTAATTCCTTGGGAAAGCAGTATATATATATATGTACTATGTGTTTACATGATAACCAGAACCAAGAATCACATTCTTGGTCAATGCTGTGATTAGCATAAATATGATGAGGATATTCCGCAAGCTGACAACTCGAAGTGAATCATATCTGTTGTGGTGAGTTGATACCTGTGGGTAGCATGTGCCCCATCAGTGTGTCTTAACACTCAGGAATCTGCCATGCGTGTTGAACCTTTCTGCTCTACTGTAAAGTTGAATACTTAGGATGATACTATTTCAGCGATGACATACACCTGTACTGATACAATCGCACACTATATAACTTACCTTTAGACAAGATATAATGTGGTGCTGCTTGCACACTTTCACACTGAATTATCAGTGCATTTTTCCTACTGGGTTAACCTCACTGTTGTAAATTATTGTCTACTCTCAGAATTTCATCTCTTTCTCTGTTAATGAGACCATGTTGGTATTTGCCAGTACACACTTGCCGAATGCACTTGCTTGAATACAACTTCTTTCACTTTTGTTAAACATTTCTCACAAAAGATTGATGAATCCTCTGCTTGTATGGCTCAGGTGCAATTCTGCAAACATTAGTTTATGCTGGATACGCTGAGGGACTAAACTCTGGGATAAACCATCAATCCCTGGTTATCTTCTCACAATTGGTCTCTTAATTTGCACAAATATCATTTGGGTTTGGGGTGGTTAATGTGACGACAGATATTCCGGATGAGCAAGGGGACAATTACAGAGGTTTTTCTAGAAGACATGGGGGCATTTATATTGCATATGGATTAATTCTGCCTGGTCCCATGGTCCAGTTATTTACACAGAAGCCATTCACAATGATTGCTGTATCTACATCTTAGCTAAAGTGTGGTACTGAATAATTTCTGTTTTAGAGCAATTTTGTACTTTTTTCTCTGTTCTACGTTTTCTTATCCTGGAATGGATGATTTAAATCCCCTTCTTGCAGCTGTCCAAATTTCATGTATCATATGTTTATTTTTATCTAAAGAACAGAAAAAGGAGTAATGACAGGACAAAGGGGAATGGCTATAAACTGAAAGAGGGTAGGTTTAGATTAAATATTAGGAAGAAATTCTTCACTATGAGACTGGTGAGGTACTGGCACTGATTGCTCAGAGAACAAGATTCCCCATCCCTGGAAGTGTTCAAGGCCAGGCTGGATGGGGCTTTGAGCAACCTGGTATAGTGGCAGGCGTCCCTGCCTTTGTCAAGCAGTTGAAATTAGATTTTTAAGGTTCCTTCCAATCCAAATCATTCTATGATTCTATGTATTCATTAAAAATACAAAAATTAAAAAAGGACATGCATATAGCCTTCTGTAAAGAATCAGTTACACAGAACTACAGATTAGCTAGTTATAGATTCTGCTTATTATATGTTATTATTACTTTGTAACTGCAAACACAGTTTTTGTATTTTACTTCAGAAAAGTAAATGTTTGTAATGAATGCTGAATAAGTCGTTTCACCAGCAGTAAAGGATAATATTTTTTTAATTTCAATTTATTTTTTTTTCAGAACCCAAGAGGTAGAAAATAAAAAGATCTTTGTACATGCTTGTCCAATATTTTAACTGTATAAATCAGTATAAATGCCAGCTCTATTAGGATTAAATTTCCAATGAATATTGAGGTCTTTATGAAATACATATTCAATACAATGGCATTGTAGTCAGTGGTAGAGGTATTGCAGTGTAATTCTCTTGGTGATGCATCACACAATACTTGAACTTCAGTGGTGCACACATCAAATGTAAAATATAATATAAAAATTCCTACCCAACTAATTTGAAAGAGAATTGGGAAATATATTAAAAAAAAATCTATGCCTTTCTTGAGAACTTTTTAAGATTTTTATGCATGTTTTTATTAGAGATTTTTATATATCTTTAATAAAAGGAAACATGGTACTTTAAAGTAAGGGCATAAATCCAATAGACAATCCTTTGCCCAAATTTCGTATTTCTTAGATAGCATAATCATTTAAGGTAGAGGTTTAATGCATGATTCAACAACCAGAAGTCTATATGTATGACTTTGATTAACTATTTTTAGTTCAGTTAAAACATCCCAGTTTATCTCCTTTTAAGATTATACTTGACATATTTAGAAATCCTAATGCAGATTTTATGGCCCACACCTATCCCTAATGGTGCTAATGGACTAGACATAATGAATCATTCTAATTTGGATGAAAGGACCACACAACATTGTGTCAGTCCTTTAGAGAATTAAGGCTCAATTCTGATCTTCCAGACTTATGAATATGTTTTTGGGATTAGGCCGTGTATCTGTACATCTGTTGAGTCTCAAGGGGTGTATACTCAGCTAAGTATTCTGACCTTCAAATGTGTGGCCTTGGGATATGAAAGGATGTGATTGCAACTGCATTTTAACTCTAATTTAATATATAATTATGGGGTAAAGCCTAATTCCTCCTTACATCTTCCTGTAGAATATTCCTTCACTATTAAGCAGACACTAGGACATTTTTTACCCAGCGAGTATGATAGTAAATGGAAGAAATTGAAACACCCGCCCAGGATAAAGTAAAATCAAGGACAATATTCTTAGGAATGGCTTTAAAATCAGCTTCTTGTGACTGAAAAACAAATTTCAATTATCTTCTGTGAGTGTTGCCTGTTGGTATGCTGTTACGTTATGCACGATACTTGATTGCTTATGTAAAAATAAACTGGAACAAGGTTCCTTTAGTGATTTCCACTGTTACTCCATGCTCTCTTGTTTACAAGTAATAAGGAGAGCAATTGACTTTACGCACACATTGTCTATGATACTGATGGGAAAGTCTGCAAACAATTGGAATTTTTGGTTATTTTCTATTCATTTGTAATTTCTACTTTTCTAGTCCATCAAAGATAGACTATTGTAAAATTTCCTTTAGCTGGTTAAACGTTCATTAGATACGCACAGGGTTTTCATGCAAAAAAATTTTTTTTTTTTTTTCTGCTGAAAACCCCTTCCCAAATATGATCAGTGAAAAAAAAAACCTCAAAATACTAAAATGGACTTCACAAGAAAATAAGTTCAACAGATTTTAACATATGACTATGCAGCATTTTAGGGGCTTTAATCTTTCTTCTATACCACCAAATTCTGTCTAGATATTTAAATAAATAACAGTGGTATAAGTAATGGCTTAATTTGGGGATTTTAGAGAGAACACATTCCAAAATTCTGTCCTTTCTCATCGATATGATCTTTTACAGATCTGAATTACAGAATCATGGTGTTTACATTTTCTTTATTATTTCAGATGGCATGGGCCAAGAAGATGAGCTGAGCATGAACTGAACGTTCACCTTGCAAACAGTTACTTTCTTCCAGATGAAGAATATGCTACACATAATCAGGTAAGTTTTTCCTGGCTGCCTTAAAAGTGTGAGGGTTTTATTTTACTTTTCTCAGACAAAAATGAAAACGAAGTTCTCTAAAATGTCCAGTGGCATATTAAAAGGATCTTCATCTTTTGTAGTTCGTATGACATAATTGTGTAACACTGCTCCCATGTTTCAGAGTACTGATTACATGCAGCATGACTAAGAAATGCAACTATGCAAGCTTTCATGAAAAAATAGTTTTCAAAGAATGGGTGAAGGTCCTTCACTGGGACTGGAGATAAAGATGGAGAGTCCAGCAGCAGGACTGGTGAGTACAGGGCTCTGGTTCCAGTAAGACTCAACAAACAGCTCAGATCAGAATCTAAAGTCCAGGAAAACAGCCTGTAGCTTCGAGATTAGCTTTCTCACACTATTCCTGAGTTAAGCCAGTACAAACATCATCATGAATGCATAATTATGATTACGCATTACACTATGCATAATAGATCTTAAAATCTGGAAACAAAGAAGTAGTGTAGGAATGCTGTTTTTAGGCTTTTGGTTTTGAACCCAATGAAGCTGCTGTAAGGGCAAGAGACTTCCTGTAAGTAAAAACAGGTCCAAGAAAATAAATTTTATTTGGAAAATTTATACAGTTACTTATGAAACATTTGCACAAAAAAAGAAGGGGTGAAAGGGAAATAGGGACTGGTGCTATGTTTATAATTTGAAAATAACAATGAATGAAGCCCAAACCCCGCCCATTTAAACATATTTTAGGGAACTCAAAAAAGCCCTATCACTCAGCATAAGTAACAACACACAAAGAAACTGGCAGCTTGGCAAATTTATTCAAAGGATCTTACTCTCAGAAAGAAATAAATTGATTTTTTGAAATTCTTTGCAGCAAGAGTTTGACTATGAACCAGTGTTTGTTTCTGAGACTAATAGATAGACACGGGCTGGTATCCTAAATTTGACAGTATTGATAAAAGAGTGATGAAGATTGCTTAAAAGGAGCTGATGGTTTCATTGACTTTCATGTGTAGAAACAAAACAGTGTGAAAATGATGAACGCAGTAACGGGGTACATTCATGGCTAAAGAATACTGGTGCCAAACTCTTGTCAGTTACCAGGTCGAACCACTTTGGGCCAGCAGTGCTGCAGCGCTCTGTTCTCTAATGGGACCCCTTGGGAGCTGTAAAGACTCTGGATCACGAGTCCAAGGAGTGGTCCTTAAGTGGAAGTGAGCTGACTTTCAAAAGTAAGGAGCATCAAAAAGAATAACAAGTTTGAACCTAGGTCATAGAGGTCAGGTTAATTTTTTTCCTTTGTTCTACAAATTGAAAATCCAGAGTGGTAATAAGAATTGAGGTGTGTACCATCACACTGCAGACTGAATTGAAGTGATTAGAAAACTATTCTACTCTTGGCTCAGACCAGTTTCATAAAAAAATTATTTTTTAATTCCAAGAGGTAATTTTTTTTGAAGGCCTTGCCTGGTTCAAAGAAAACCCAATTCAATCAAATGAAAAAAAAAATCAAATCCCTTTAGCTTCCAGTAAAATTTTCGAATCAATTTTCAGATACCTGAGCAAAAAAAAAAAAAAAGCCAGCTTACAAATGTCCCTAGCACTTCAATATCCCAGTGAAGTCAATAAAAGGAAAAGAAGCCCCTCTTCAGTTGTGTGTTATGGAGCCAAGAAATCAACCTAACACCACAAACAGCACCAGCAGTATGAAAAATCAAGAGCTCGCAAAGAGCAAAAGCTTTTGAAATTGGCAGAATCAGAGCAGACCAGGCTATCAAACTAGACAAGTTAGTAAAACTTTATACCAGAATTTCTCTGCCTGTCACAGAGTTTGGCATTAAGATGCCACGGTACTGCAGTCACCGTATCTGTTTCAAACAACTACCCCATATCACTTGATGCTAAGTGGCAGCAGCTGTTCAAGGCAGACTTGAACCTGGCACCCCAGCTGAGCAGGGCTTTTTCCCCTTCCCAGGAGATAGGAGCCTTCAGGTGGGATGTGAAGCTGCTGCCAGCATGGGGCACTGGTCTTGAATGGCAGTCTCCTGGACTTGGGGCCACTGTAGTGTCTGCACAGCTGGCACTGCTATGGTGGTCACAAGCCTTGCACATTGAAGGGAGAGGGCCACATCTGACACCTCCTGTGAATTCTAAGGGGAACAGCTGGGTGATGAACACTCAAAAATCTGCCTCTTCACCCCTCTGCTACAGAGGTGACCTTTGTTCAAACTTTCTTTTACTAAACTGTGGATGGCGAACAAGCGAACACAAGCCATGACATTAAACAAAAGAAGTAGTGCTCAAATCCAGGGCCAGCAGCAGCGTGGCTTTACGGTCCACATCAATTGCCTGAAGGAGAAAAGGGACGCTCAGGACCGGGGGCTCCTGCTGAGTGCAGCTCAGGAGGATCCAGCCCCTGCTCCTTGAAAGTTCAAGTGAAACTTGATTTACGGCCACACCTTGGGCGACGGGCAAGTGCTGGGAGAGCTGAGAGAGATCTGGACAAAGAGTGATGGGAGGCAGGGCGGGGGGCAGCAGGTTCCCTTAGTATTATAAAAATGCATCTTATTCTGTTTTTAATCAACGAACCTTATCCAGCAATCAAGGCAGATATATAATAAGCTGAGCTACTGTGTAAATCTAAACATTCCTCACAAATAGAAAAGATACAGCCTGAGCTCTCTGATTGTTACTACGGCAACTATCTAAAATGAAAATCTTGTTAACCCTTTGCAGGCTGTAGCCACCCATGCATCAGTGTTAGCTGACTTCTGTGCACTTATCTCTCCTTTTTCCCCCTCAAGAAATTCATAATTGTATTGCTTCACAGTAGTTATGCTCTGGTTATCCTATTTGAGACTGAAAGAACTGTCATAGGTGGTAGTTTCATATGTACAGCTCAGTTTTGTTACTTGCTCATTACTGGGATTATAGTTCAAAAAACAACTAATAAAACACAAGAGAAAATCCCTAGATTACTCCACAAGGCCTGGGATTTTGATTAAAACCTTGACAACCAGAATGGGATGCTACTGCATTTTTTCTCTTAGTTATGAAATTATTTGACTGTAAATAACATGTTTTTCAGAGGAATTATTTCTCCAGAGTTCATTATAAACAGGCTACTTTTAAAATGCTGTTTTAAAGCTTATATTTCTTAAGTAGTCCACAGAAGACTGACAGCAATTTTACTGGAATAATGTGTCAACCACAGTGCTTTGAAAATTAATGGGCAGGTATTTGGTTTGAAAAATTTCTTAAATGCAATAAAATCTAGACAAAAAGAAAACTGACTTCCTAATATTTACAAGTGGCAGCTGATGCCACAATCAAATTTCTACTTACATCTACCTTGATATTCAAGACAGTTTCATGATAATGTCTATGTGTCAGCATCATGACAAAGTGAAATTCTCTGCAGTTCGTACGTCTTCTACAGTTCATTGTTGAAAATAACTGAAGCCATGGAAGTTTTTCCATCTTCAAAGTGAAAGAAGCAGGACATGGCCTATGGACATCAATTCTATTGATTCTTTTGCTTCGTGCCTACTAGGTAATCAATAGAGATCCTTCAGTACTGCACAGTAATAGACTCTTTATGGCATTCCCAATTCGTTGTTCTGAGAGAGAAATTTTCAACTGATATTTTACAAAATTACTTCAGTCAATTCAATATAGATAAATTTACGTCACTACTTGGATAATTTTGCAGAGCTGAATAACATAGACATAACTGGAACAAAGTAATAAACACTATACTTTTTCTTTATAAAAGTAAAATTTACATGCAAATGAGCCCATATAACTTGAAGTGACTGAAGTAGTGCGTAAATTATCCTAAGATCTTTTTGAAATGGTACCCACATTTAATTGAAGGCTCTCAAACCTCCAGTACACTAGATTAAAGATGCCATTTACAATAAAATAGAAGAATAACTGAATGGAGTATCTTAAGATTAGTGAAATATCAGTATCACAATACGCAATTTTATTAAAAGAAATCACTAAGATTTTTAAGTTTACCTAGAATTGTTTTAAACTTTGAGAAAAAAATTGGGTTAAAAAAGATTCTTTGTAGTAAATGTGTATGTTAGTGAATGATACTAGAAACTAGAATCCTAATATGTGCTCTTCTTATTTACAGAAAATTGAACCTATTAACAAGATAGCTTTCCTTTTTTCTTCTTAATAAACATTTAAATTTCAAAAAAAGCTCACAGACCTCTCCTGCACTGTACATAAACTGCAGGACAGACTGCTGGCAATGGGCAAAAACACACTTCTGGTCTGATCCAATTTTTTTTTAAGGGTAGTGGAGCTAATTTGAGGTTTTGGATAAGGATGAGTGAGGTGCACAACACATGTAAGGACAGTGCTGGAATACATACAGGTAAGAAAATGTTTACCAGGAGAATTACTTGAATTAGTTTCTCTGACTCAGGATGTGTTCCAATTGTATTTCTCAACTTCTGAAACACTTCCCATTTTTCTGTAACTAATTTGATATATAACATTCAAAGGAAATTACCTTTTATATTTTTTTCAAAATCTGTTTTTTTCATAAAGTCAAATGGACTACATGTTCTAGAGTGAAATTTCATACTCACGATACTATGATCACTAGATTCATTCTAGAGGCTTTTGAAACGTCAACTCTTTTTATCAGTGTTGGCTTATTTCCCAGGAATATGTCCAAAATAATCTAGAAATGTACTGGCTAGTCAACATTCTACACATGAAAGCAATTCTTCAGTAATTCTGGGATGGCATAACAATCCTAGTTTTCCACTGTATTTTTTCAAGTAAGACTTTATTCTTTAAAAAGGCAATATCGGTTTTGTTGGGTTTTTATCTTTGTGGTGGATTTTTTATCGCCCAAATTCCATTTAATTTCCACATCACCTTTAAATTGCTGTGTTTGCCTAAGTGGTCTACTAACTAACTGACATGAAGACTCTGTATGTCTTAGCAGGTAGGTGTGGATCCCAACTTCTTTGGCTTTGCTGTAGCTGTACATAATTCTTTTGAAAGGAAAAGATTATTTGTATATGATTTATTTGTCCAGGTCAATTACAAGGACTTCTCTTCTTGGGGAAAAACCAGGTTCAAATGTTGTCTTCCCTGGAAACTCTTTAAAGATTTGAGGGGACTCCACCATGCATTCCCCAGAGAAGTCATCCCTTCTTGTGGGTATCTGCCCTTCTTCATCAGGCACAAAAAAGAGTCATGGGGCTTACAGTAGGTAATAGGCTTTCTAAAAAAATTCAAAAGAAAGTGCATATCAGGCCCTGCACAAAGGGTTTGTAATGGTGAGGTGGGAGATTCTGCTCTGTTACTATAAATTGCTCAGTAAACACCAGGAATCCATCACACAACTATCTCATAATCTGACTGCAAATGTATATTTCTTCAAACTTAATCTAAAATATTTCCTAAAGCCTAACAAACAAAAGTTTGTGGTAAAAGCTATAACTAAGGGCCAAAGCTGTCAATTGCCAGTTTGAAAAAATCAGCTAAGCAGGGCTTGTTTCTAACAGAAGCAATGCTTCAGATGATTGTCACGTGTAATCACTTTGTATTTTCTCATTGGTGTATAACTAATGGCAGCAGAGAAGAATCATTAAAAAACAGGTGCACTGCTGGAATCCACAGATGGTTCAAAGAAAGCTTCATCAAAATATATTGTTCAGTAATGAAAAAAGTAGTCTTTCCAATTGTGGTAAATTTGATTTTGCAAAGTACAACTTGGGAAAAAGACACAAATAATGATAATAAAATAGACACTATAACAAAAAGTTACAGATCCTGGATAATAGTGTTATGAACCCCTAATTGTTTTCTTTAAACTTAGCTCTGCCTTAAAGTGTGCAAAATAAAATGTTCGGTGTAATCTCATGCAAATGTCAGGTTCAAGGCTAACAGTTAACAAAGGCGATCAAATCTGTCCAGGTGTATCTGTTCGGTTATGCAGAATCATCTGTAGTTCCATAATAGACAAGCAAAAAGGCAACGGGACATATTTCACTCTCAGTAACACAGACACTATTTCCAATGACATCAAAAGGAATTGCAATTGTGGTTCAGATAACTGAATTTAACTCAATTTTTGCAGGTCATCTTTTCTTTGTGGTTTCTCCACTGTCAAAGATTTTATGATGTTAATAATTTCATTTTGAATTTAAAAGAAAAAAATGTTGCTATGATTACCTCTCCCCTTGCCCCCAAACACATCAAGCCTGACCCTTTAAATGTTTATTTCAGCATTACTTAAAGCTCAAAATACCAGAGAAGTCAGTAGGAGTTGCTGTGGGGCAACCTTCATGGGTTACAGGCTTTGATTATCATAAGCATTTTCCTATAGGAATTAAAAAAAAAAACCTTTTTCTATTTCATTTTACTTTATAAAAGTTAATATTATTGCAGGTAAAACCTTCCTTAATTTCCTTTACATATAAAACCAGTATTCATAGTTCATACAAATGCCATGACCACACTTTAAGGAATTAATTTCATGACATTTTTTATTTTCCCTGAAAATTATTTCCATCTAAAGGAATACCAGTCAGCTTAGTCACCACAATGAAAACCACAAAGTGGACAAAATTCTGCTTTCCCTGATCTCAGTGACACATCATTGCTCATATTTACAAATCCATACAATTTCTGTGTAATACATGAACAGGCTGTGATTAGAGGAAAATGGGTGGAACCAAAGATGGACCAACTAAATACTCAAGAACAGGAAAGTTACGAAATTAAACTAATGAAGCATTAGAAGCACAATAGAACATAATTAACTTACGGGAAGGATACTAATACAACATATATAAATGCAGTGACACAGTTCATTCTAGGAACTACAGTCTTACGTACCCATGCACCCTGCTAAGAGCATCCTTGTATGCTCTCCAGCATCATGTTGCAAGTTCTCCAACCAGGAGATCAAGGTAGGTATGTTCATATACCTTTTCCTGTCAGTTGGCTGCAGCTAGGAATGACCATGTATTTAGAGATTATGCTCAGGGACACCTGCAGCGTCATGTTCTTCTTGAGGACATGTACTTGGCAAAAAAGCTTCACTACTTCTGCCCCATTTTCTGTGCCGATGTTTAAAAAAACCTATGTATTTCAACATCCCTATAGAGTTATAGATTTAAATCCTCACTCAAGAAGCTAAAAAGGTCACTCAGGCAAAGTATTTGCTACCATTGTGTCTTCTGTACTCGAGGAACAACAGGTTCTGTCCAAAGGAACTGGGAAAGAAGGAACAAGCAGAATCTATACTCCAAAATCTATTTAACTATACTTTCTCACCTACAGTTATCTCGGAGTATCCTCTTTTAACTGCTCATGGTCAGTCAGGCTGTATCTTTGGGAATTCATGAAGTTTTATTTTACTTGCTCTTGTGTTAGATTGTGTGAAGAAGGTGTTAAAAATTCCTTTTCTAATATCAGGTCTGAAAGAACTCATGCTACCTAAAATCAAAATAAAAATGCCATAGATTTGGCAGGAACAGATTTATTTGAATATTCAAATGACTCTTTGAAGAATTCATCCACTTTAAAATCAGTTGCACAGGCGTAAGACCAATAGAAATGACACTGAAAGCGGACATAGCCCATAGAAATAAAAACTACTGAGAGTGAGTAAGAGCATTACATGAGAAAGCCTCTGAAATCACTCTCTGAATCACTATTTTACTTAGTTAAAGCATTTTTAGGAACCAAGATGAAGGATGTAGATTCATTTAATAAACTGTGGTCATGGTGTCTTTTATCAGTAGAAGTTTTTCTTGCTTTCATTAGTTCTGAAAGATTTCATGCTTAATAGATTGAATAACAATAATTTACACTAGTAGACATTCAGGTTCCTAACTCTTTTTATACATGAATATTTTATCTTTTAGCATCCTTCATCTTATTTTTCATTATATTCTTTTATACTTTGTATTTCACTTAATGGTTTAGTGACTGGTAAGGAAAAAGGAGAAGCAAGATATATGAGTGGAGTCCTGAAATCTCCCTCTTCCTCATTCTTAACATCGCTATAAAATTCAGAAATCATTCAACAGACATTAGCTAATCACCATTACTCTGAAGGATTACATAACAAGAGATGCACCGACTTGTATTAAGAAACATTTGACTTTAAACTACATGCTGAAATCAACAAGAACATACTATCTTAAATACTTGAGCAAAACTCAGTAAAAGATACAGTAGGCAAACATTGTAGTCAGCTCAGCAGTGATTACCAACTCATGCTCCAAATTCACTATAAAATGAAAATCAATATTTCCACAAGTTCCTGCAACATAAAAGATAACCTTCATTGATTTTTCTAGACTTAGGCCCCACTGATAAAATCTAATATAAATTTTCAACCACGAGGATTTGGATCAGAGCAGGGGTGATAAGTCCTGCACATCTCTTAAGAGGTGGAGAATTTTTTTTTTTAAAGTGCACGTTCATACTATTTATAATTTGCCCTGTGCAAGTGAAAGCCTTTTCCACCAGCGCTATCAGGAATCTCTTCTAATTTTTATTACTGTGAGGCTAAAGCCTGTTCCAGATAATTTGGAAATTTCAGGGGAATTGTGATAGGGCTGATGGTGCAGCCCTGGCTGACTTGAGAAAAGAGCTAACCCGTAATAGCCTCCATGGCCGTGCTGATTAAATGTTGCCATAGATGAAAGGCCTGCCATCGCCGCAATAAATTAACCAATCACACAAATCCCAAGTCAGTGCTAATCCTTCCTTGATACTCTGATCCTCTGATCAGCTCAAGGAGGTAAAGAAACTGGCTTGTGACGCTTGGTGCTCTAACCCCTGGATTTCATGTACACAACGAGCTAATGATATCTTGCTGACCAGTTCAATGGGATGAACTTCTCTCACAACCCTTAGGGAACACTGTGGCCTTCTTTAAAAAAAAAAAAAAAAAAAAAAAAA
>VWZG01000813.1:520702-639579 GCA_013396735.1 Grallaria varia
GAAGAACAGATGTAAAAGAAATCACTCACACGTTTCTGACTGCATGCTGTAAGATCTTACCAAATACTTTGTCAAAGAACAAAGTAATGAAATTTTAAAGTTTTTACTACAATAACCTTGGATCTCCCAGGGAATATTCAGTGAAATATGAGAAAGGTTTTAATACCTGGAAGCACAGCTGCATTATAGTGAGGTCAATTTAGGAGCGCTATTGAGACTCTAGGCCATAATGACTCCATATGGAGCCGGACAGTAGCTAAGGTAATAAACTTTCACAGTGTGATTTCTTTGCTCAGTGCAATACTCACATAATTCGGCAGTTACTCATCTTTCATTCAATGGAGAGGGCTTTTTTTCTCTTTTTTTAAGAGCTACCATGTGCTCATTCTTTCCTTCTCATCACAGAAGGTTTACATATCCAAAGAAAACATTAACTGTATTCCCAATGAAAAAAACCCCAGAATTTTATGACTGCCTGAATGCTGTAGAAAAGGGAAATTCCACAGCCCTCGACCCCTACACAAAGATGTTTCCGTTTGTCTTAGACACTGGTGCTAAATGGATATTGGCCTTAGTTTCCGGAGTAATAAGAAGACACTAAATGCATTTGAGGACAGAGAAATAAGAAATTGGGGACAGCTGCGGACAGCAGATTTGGGACACTGGTATCATGTATGTAACAAATCTTTATTAATAAGTACATTAAATCCCGTATTTTTCATTTATAACCGCTGCATAATTTCCTGTTAACACTTCATGTAAATTCCAGATAAGGTAATAATTTTTTTTCAGAATTCTATTTCTGTTTCATTATATGTTCTACACTCTGCCCCACAGGTCAGTCGCATGATTGAAGTTTTATGCCTCATTAAAATTCCCCTAGTTAAAACATGGAGACAGAATTTTGGTAATTCCTTTCTCCACAACTACAATTAACCATTCCGCTGGATTCCTGTATTACTGCAATCCAAGTTTAAAAATTGCTGTATGGTGAGATGGTCAAGGGGTCTAAATGTCCTAAACATAAGGCTCTTATCTTCCTTTGCTCCAATGGCTGAAAAACCCTGCACCACCACCTCCCAGTTCAGTATTTCTAGCTAGCAGCTGCTATCAGAAACCTAAATAACAAAAATATGCAAACTTGCACACTAATTCCCTTTGGAGATAGATCTTGGCTGCAGCCCTGTCATAAATCAGAGAATTTCGATATGAAATGAGGCAAGCAGCTCTAATCATTTCTGCATTTCAAATTGGATCACTGGCTCAATCACTGGGCTTTTTTAAACTGCTTGCCTAAGAGCAAATGTGAGGCGGGAGATAATTCTGAAGAAATCTCTTCTTTTGTGGCCGTAGAACTCTTTTAACTGTTTCAAGACTGAAGGCCACATTTCAGTGATAATAACATATATCTGCTGCGAGAGATATGGATCCTTAAAGACATCTTCCCTCTCTTTCAACTCATAGAATTCCATCAATATCTGCATATATTATATATATTAATGTATGTGCATGTGCATATGGGTGTTGTGTGCATAAAAAGAGAGGGAGAGAAAAGAAGGGAGAAACATCTGACATGTAGCCTCAGTGTATTTCCCTTTAGAATTTTCTCTTCTGACTTGGTGTGGGTTTCAATTGCTGCAACGACTGCATAGTTAACTTTGTACACATATAACCCAGGCACTCTGGAAATTTATTTAATGACGAAAGCAAAACTGAAAAGTAATCCTCACCTGCCCAGGGTCTGGCTCAGAAATAAATCAGAAAATAAAATCATGGTAAACAGAGGTCCTCGATAATTGTGTATGACATCCAAAGGCCTCCTCCTTACCCACCAAAGTCCTGAAATTCTCCTTTATTATACTATTGATTTTCTATTTTCATGCCTTATCTAAACTCTGAAAACAATATATCACAAAAATTACCCTTGCAGTCAATTACTGTGCAAACAGCATCCTCTTGGCTCTGTTTTTATGCGCAGAGTATCCTTTCTTTTTCACCCAAATGATACTACCATCTTGTTAGAGTTTCAGCATCCTCACTACAATGCATTGAAATTGAATTTAACTCTATTATCAGCAGGCTTTTTTAATCTCATGTAAGCCTAATAGTGATCAGATGGAATTTTAAAGTTAAGCTCCCTGCATTTTGAGGACTAATTTAAAATATTTATAAAATTTTTGGTTTAGACAGTTTAAAAAAATATCCACCTTACCATGTTTTATTGTCTCATATTTTCACCTTCTAACACTTCATATTCTATTTTCTTTCTGGGAGCTGGAGACATGATTTTTGATATTTAATTTTCTGTTAATAAAATTCAGTAAACTGCTTCATCCAACACTGATCCTGATTTTTCCTGGTTTTTTAGTATCACTGCACAGTGATAATTGTGCAGCCATAAAACAAGTACCACTGTTTCGGATTATCTCATCTAACTTTGAAAATATGCTGCTAAGTCGGAGCATGCTCAAAGTCTGTATTGCCTGACATGCTTGATTCTGTCAAGGTTTAAAATTATACATGTTTGCATGTATATGTGTGTGTGTATGTATATATGTATGCACATATATATAAAAATATAAATATATATGTATGTATATATGTATTTTTTTTTGGGCACCTTGACAGCCACAAGGGCCATATTGTCGGTGTTTTATTCTTCTGCCATGTACGCATAAAAGGGAAATCTAAAGAACTCCTGTCAGGATTGTCAGAGATTATGCTGATTATTACATCTAATGGCACATAGTACTGAAATCTGGAGCCAACACATCCATGGGGTTCAAATGATGCTACAGGATCTACCGTAGTTCACCCTTCTTGGTAATAGATTTCACATACGTGAGTCTCAGAATTCATTCCCCCCCTTGCCTGAATGAAGTCTAGAAGAAGGACAAACCCAAGAGGGATCCAAGATCTCCCAAAACCCCAGCCTTTAAGCACAGTGACATTGGCTGGGAACTACCCATGGTCAGTGCTCAGCAGCTGGGCACAGCCTGCAGGACCTGCAAAATCAGGCCGTGAAGCAGCACACCTACAACCAAAGCCCAGGAACAGCAACAACCAGACTGATGTTAGGCTTTTACTATTCTGTTCAAAACAATATATTCAATGTTAATACATCAAGTCTCATGGGGTCTTGCCCGTTAAGTTTGAGGATTTGAATCTCATGAATGCGGAATCCGCATTGTTCTCAGAGTAGGTCACTTTGCTGTGCATGTAGGAACACACGGGTTGCTTCAACAGCTTACAAGTGTAACAGAATTGTCAAACTCATTTTGAGCTCACCTCTCTTTCCTCTTTGTCTCAGGGCATGCAATCCCGAATCCTTGTGGTTCAGTGGGGAGTTAAAGCCATACACTGATGCTGTTTCAGTAGAGTGGTTGGCGTTACTTCTCTAACTCTTCTAACCACCACTGATAAGAAGTTAGAATAACCTTACCTTATTTCACCCATCCCATTGAGATTTTTCTGCTCTAAAAGGGCCCAAACTTCACACAGCATTCCATATTATAGGAGAGCAACCCTAGACTGAGTCTGAAATTACTCTGCAAAGTACGACATGCATCATGATTTAAGTGATTAAGAAGGTGCCAGCAAAAGTTCAATTGAGCAATCATTAGTCTTTTAATGTATGTTATCATACTTCCTTCCCTCTTTGTCTTGGTTTAAAAAGGCCTCATGATTAATGCCACCTTTATTCTAAAAATGTTGTGCAAACAAACAGTTCATCATAAAGTTTTAATTTTAGGTCAATTTTCTGATAGTATCTATCTCTTTGCTTACATTTAAATTGGTGTCCACTGAAAAAACTTAAAATTCAATCTAGACTGTTTAAATGTGACCTCACGCTCCTTCTAGAGAACACTAAATGAAGGTAAATTATAACAATTTCTAAAAAACATCTGTTTTCATACAGATGTTTCTCATAACCACTGTCTGTAGCATGGGTGTAGACAGGTGCACAGAGCTGCATTATGCCACCAAGTTACATATATTTTCCCTAGGGATAAACCATAGTTTTTACCGGTTACCCTGCTGTTGCTGTTTTCCTTGTCAGCACAGCAGAGTTGAATAGCTTCTTTGAGCCAAGGTGCACAGCAGCTTTTAACCATTAAAACTCAGTGTGATGTTGGGATTTTATCCCGATAGCTGTAAAATAATGAAGCATTTCAGGCTTCATAATCCTAAAAAATATCAATCCAATATCATGATAATAGAGGAATTCAAATGAAAACCAGATCTGAATGGTATGTCATAGAAATGACCTCCTCTACACACAGCCCTTTTGATGCTTGTAGGAAGGGATTTTCTCCATGTATGGGACCCCAAGGCATTTTGGTAGGAATTTCTCACTTGGTGGAATATTCAGGTTTTTTATACCTCCTTTCTTTTCTCCTTCCTGACTTCACATTTTAATTTACATCTCCAGAGTTAAGAAAAAACTCACAAAAAACACAAGGACTAGATATGAACAGAGAGGTTTTTCTCCACAGGGGCAGTGCTACACTGGGACATCACAACACTGAGAGGAGATTTAAATTTTACTGTACTTTTTGTCTCAGTCACCTTCACAAACGGAACAAAACCACTCCAGACATGCAAACAGCTCCTACAGCGCTTGCACTTGCTGTGTGTCAGTGGGAACTGATGTTAAACACCTAAGAAAATGCTTCTGAAGAAACTGAACCAGTGCATTGTGGAGGATTTAATAGGAAAAAAAAAAAAAAAAGCTATATATTTTGGTGAAAAGTCTTCTATTTTGCCTCCATGGTATTCAGTGTATTCCTAACTTCATATGAAAATCTGTAGGATTCTAGAGAATTCCATGCATCTTTTGCTGCTACAATGCTACAATGTGAAATTTCTGGTAAAATGAAAAAAAATTCAGCGTTACATATGTGTGGATTTTTTTAAATTGCAGAAGAATGTGATCCTTTCTAAAACAACAGTTAAGTAAATATGAAAACATAAAGGGGGCAATGATTGACTTTTGTCTCGGAGAAAGAAATAGTGTACAGCAGGCAAAATCAAGCCCTGCCTCTGAAGCCATAAAAATCCTAAATTTAATTTTTTTTCTTCTGCTTGTGTCTGAGATATTGAATACAGAGGAATAGTATGAGCAAAATAAAATGTGGACAAATTAAAAAAAAAAAAAAATAAATCCACAAAAAATATTAAGAAGTCAGTATCTACAGAGTGTAAGGATTTCACAGCAATGTTATGCCAGTACTGTCTCACTTTACACACTATTTCTTATTTTAGAGTACATATTTTATTTTGTCACTATTTGGAATCCAAATACAATAGCATGCATTACTAATTGCTGTGTTAAGAGTCCTAAATGTTTTAAAGTTTAATTATGCACAATTAAGATCGAATGGAGTTGTATTCCTTCACTGATGCCTTCAGGAAGGTTGCAAATATAACACTCATTTCTCTATTCTCTGCCTTTCAGGGCTTCAGGCACCGTCTCCATCACCTTACACTCACTGTGAATGGTGCAACAGAGTAACAGGGAACCTGCCCATCACAGGCAAGGTAGACATGAGCTCACTTTGTACTTTGGAGAACTTCTTGAACAATTGCTCTCAGATGATCTACATCTTCTCTTTTGAGTTTGCCTTTTTTTCTTTTCTTTTTGATCTGAAAAGCTGCAAAACTACTTTAAGATGAACGCTCATTTCACAATGAAATGTGCCTGAAATCCTAAACCTTCTTAAAATTGAATCACTTTTCCAGTTCATTTATGAAGAAGAGCATAAAATGAAGGCAAGAAGGTGTGTCATACTCTCAGTCTCAAGGAAACCAGAGTCATCCTAGCATTGCCTACAAATTCCTAGATAGCCGTGGACAGTGATATGGACATCTCTATCTGAAGTGTTTCCCCAGAACTTATCTTAAACAACATCTTGTTTCAAAGAGTACAGGTCAGTTAAGCTGTGACAACAGGAAATTTTTTCCTCAATAAAGCCAAATGCCTAATGAGTAATCAAAATGCAAAGAAATAAAGTGCAATAGTCAAAGTAAATGTATTATATATATATGTGTGTGTGTATATATATATATATACATACATGGTTGAAAGAATTATTCCAGCATCTTATTTCTATTCAGTCTCAACAACAGTAACTTTACATTTTCCTGCAGTCTTATTCGCTCAGCCAAAAATGTAGCTAAAAGCTTTTGAAGTAAGGAGATTCAATTAAAATAAGCACCTTTTTTCCAGTTCAGATCAGAGGTGACATATTTCTTTTAATGTGCTCTTTTGAATGGTGAGAAAGAGAATAGTACTTTATGATAAAAAAGATTTTTTTCCTCATTCTACTTTCCATCTCTTCTTCATTTTACACAGGAATCTTTACCCTTTACAATTCAGTGCAACATGTGTAAACATGGATTATACCACATCAGAAACCAAGTTAGCTATCTCAAGAGAATTTGTATCTCTGCTGTGTGTAAGTAAGCAGATTAATTCCTAGATCAGGCATTACCTAATGCATTTTCAATTCAATTTCTTCTTTTCTTTCTGCACACAAGATCAGGGAAGTGGGATTATTTTATTAATTTAACTAATATTTTGCATGTTTTCTCTGTTATCTTTCTTTCCTCCAAAAATTTGTGTTAGCTCCTAGTGAGTGATTTAGTATGAGCAAGGATGTGTAAAGACAAGAGACCTAAGCCCTCAACACCTTACGGAGAAATAAATGGCATAAGGAGTGACAAACTTTTCCTCCCACTGCACTACTGGGAATAAGGGGTTCTCACATATTTCAAACGCTGATCTACAACGGCACATCCTGCCTGAGGTAAGCTCAGTTATTGTACAAAATTTAGAAGAAGATTATTTATTCATTAACATTTATGCTGCTTTTATGGAAAATCTCAGAAGTAAGGAATGAGCTAGTCTGGTTTTATTACAGCAGTGCCTGCTAGCACTGTTTGAGGTAAGGGTCTGTCAACATATCACAAAAGCATGGGATTTACTGTGTAAGATCAATCCACTGTCCCATCGAGCCTGCTAGCGTGCCCCTGGTAGTACCCAAGTCTGATGCTTAAGCAGAAGATGGTACAGTAAGCCCTTAATACACCTGACTAATTGTGTATATTGTTAAACTCAGGCAGGGGCAGAGGTAAGAGATTCCCTCTTGCTCTCTGCAGTGGTCACCCAATGCCCAAAGACAGGAGCCGACTATGCCCCTGTAACTAGCAAAGCAACAGACGGGGATAAAAGTATCCTTTTTAAGCCAGCCCTGCGTCTAGCCAGAGGAATGGGCGTGCTATACTGAACAGGGAAACTCATCGTACATTTCTATTTTACACACAATTACTGTTCAGTCCTTCTTTTACCCCTTAAAGTCAGTTCCAAATGCTACTTTCAACCAATGTACTCTCAATTCCCTGCTTGGAAGTTTGAAATTAAGGAAGGACAAGTACTCGAGCACAGATAAAAATGTCTTGAAGAATAGTAAGAAAAAGGACAGAGAAATTAGAGAAAAGAGAAGGAAACATGGCTGTAATAGTGAATGAGGAGAGATGGGAAAGTGAGGAGAAAGGTTAAGGGGTAAGTACCAGGAACATAAACAAGAGATAAATATCAGCAGATGTGGGAAAGGAAAGTGAATAGTTAAGGGAATCCATGTAGCTGAAAATGATACTGCATGGAGAGAGCAGCTGGGGTGCGGATGGAGTAGCCAGAGGAAGGCAATCAAAGCCACTGACAGAATATCCCCTTTCCACAATGCTCCAGATTCTCTACTGTTTAAGACCCTCAAGTTCTGCATTCCAGCTGATCTCACAGAAATATTCAGAAGTTCAGAATATGAACAAGATGTCATACAGAGGTGTATGCATGAAGAACCTGGAACAGCAGAAACTGTCAAACACATTACTAAACAATCAGCCAAACGGGCCAATAAGGGGGAGAAAAAAAGTGGGAGAAATATCAATGGCTCAAGTTGATGCAGATCTCAAGGCACCTGGAGATGTTTTGACCTGAGTTAAGGATAGTAAGGATTTTTATACCTCTTGAGATGCATGTTTAATTGGTATTTCTCCTACACAATACTTTCCTTCATCCAAATCTGAACTCATCTTTGTTAGTATCCACACAAATGCAGCAATAACCTATACTGCATACCTTACACAGATGTAAGGTGATCCTGTATGTATTCTCAAACTCCCTCTGCCACAGAACAGCCCCACTCAAAACAAATAATCAAAAAAGAAGCAGGTATTTTTTTTCTAAAATGAGTAATTTTTTTTCTCCCCAGACATTTGTGGAATTAGTTATTTTAGTTGTCACCCCTTTCAGAGAATGATGTTCATATCTAAAGTTAAAATTAATACAAATGACTGAAGAGGCACAGCCTCATTACAAAGGATTTATACACAAACCCTCTTATCAATACCAACCTCCTAGTTCTTAGACTCCTAAAGACAGAAATATGGAGCTACAAATAACATTCATTTCCCAATTACTATGCCAACCAGCTCTTTTATTATAGACTATATTTGCATTTGACTGACTGGCCTATTGGAAACAAAGTGCTGCTACACCATCATCAAGTATTTTCTCTTTTTCAAAGACATAATCCAGACTATGAGCACCAGTGAACTATCTAATGGTTTAATCATTTCTTTACATGATAAGGGAACCTACTCTTTGCAAATCTGGATTTTTGTTAAATACCTTCATGTTCCAATTTTAACCCACCAGTCATGAAATAACAGGAATTCACTGCAGATTAATTGTTTATTGGACTTATGTATGAGTCTACTTATTTTCTTCTGTTTTTCATAGGTGGTACATTTGAGAATGTGTTCAAAGGGGCATTGTTTTGTATTTGCATTTTCTTTACAGTTAGGATCTGCATATAATATACATAAAAAGTTTAGCCTCTTTTTATGTCATGAATTGTTGCAAACAGCCAGAATTCTACAATTTTTACATAAAGAGTATAAATTCACAGGGTGCAAATGTACAACCCTTTGGGTATTTGCTCATCATTTCAGGGAATAATCTTGTAACGTATGTGTTTATTTAACCTGCAGGAAACCTGAGACCTCCAGAGTGCTGTCAAGCAGGTCAATTAATTTCTTTGTACCTTGATCTCCCATTAGAAAATATTTCCTGTTTTTTGCCTATAAATTCTCTCAGGAAGGGATTTCCTCTTTTTGTCATCTTGATTCAGACACTATAATAACAACAGCATGATTATCTGTTTTGTGACATTTAATAGTTTAGTCTGGATACCAAGAACTTGGGGCAGAAAACAAGAACCAAAAAGAAAAAAAAAATATATAGCAATTAAAATACTAGAATTCAAATAAATAGTCACAAATACTGTTCTCCATTATTTATGTAGATATAATTGATTTTAATATTCTCTTATTATTTATCAACCTAGTTGTTTCAGAGTCAGACTTAAAGTGAAGCTCTGACTGCACTGGCACAGAAGTTTAACAGGTCGTACACAGGCCAACGTTGAGAACTAAGGAATCCAGTAAGCAGAATATTTTGCTATAATAAAAGGAAAATTATGGCTCTTCATCATTCTTCATATAGGGAGAAAGGAAGGATATCTATGGAAAAAATCCACTTTGCCTCTTCAGATATATGCAATTGTCTTAATGACTTTCTTATTTTATATATATATGGGAGTAAGGCAGAAAACTGTAGTGCTCTGCTTTGCATTGTGTCTAAAATTAAACTCATCATGGTTTCAGAGCAAGAAAGAAAAGTCACCACTCTTGACCCACTGAAGTATTTGAGGTTCTACACCTAGCACACTGTGGCCAAAACCACGGCACAAAGACTTCTGAAATAAAAAAGGACAAGTGAAAATTGTTGGTATTCCATGAATTTGAAAATATTTCAGAATGAAAATAACAAAGAAAGAAATAATGAGGAGAATTACAGTTATTCAAAAAGTCAACATTTTAAAGAAATCAATGTTTACAAAATTAACACATCGAAATTCTACTGGTACATTGTTTTTCAATGACATTCATGATACATTATGTGAATAGTCTATTATATGCCATGTTGTAGAATTCCATGTGTGGGAAAACACTCATCACAAGAAACACTTTTGAAATGGACACATTAAAATAGAGTAAGAAAATTCTCTCCTGCATTGTGATAAAGATTTCTAAAACTTGATATATTCAAATTTCTTTCAAAGATACATTCTTTCCCATTTCTTTCAGGTATGACTTCAAAATGGCTCTGCTCCTCCCTCTATTTTACTACAACTGAAATTTAAAGTAAAATCTACATCTTCATTATTCATATTGTATCCAAAAGTATGCACTAGTCAATGAAAACATGAAGTGCCTCACTTTTAATGGGCAAAATACAATTCAAATATCCTTATGCACATCTTATAGGGCAAATTTTTCACCTATATAAATCCACTTCGATGATTTTTTTAGATTTCAATTTATAGTGCTTTCCTACATGATATTAAAGAGTTATCAAGGGCATTTAATTGAATCAAAGGATGATAGTGAGTTCAGTCATGCTTTTACTGTTAACACTGGCGAAATGATTTATTCATTTGTCATTCCACTTACTTTTGTGTTCGAACAAACATAAATTACAGTTACACCTCTACATAACTGCCAGTTGGCACATATGTGATACTGGTAATGACACATACACATATAACTAGAAGAGATCATGACAGTATATATGTTCTATTCCAAACCAAAAACTTTCTAACTTTGTCTAGTGAAAACTATCACTCCTGTGATGTGCACGTTCATTTCTTTCAGAAAACACCATCATAAATTTACTGAGTGGTGTGTCAAACATGAGGAATTGTAATCAAGTTGAGAACTGGAAAGGAAATTCAAGTCAAACCACAAGAAGTTAGAGGTTATGATCAGACACAGTGATGAGTGGCATTACTGAAATGGAAATGCTTGGTAAACACTGCCCAGGTCTTAGCACATCACTAATATTTGCAGTTTATGTAAATAAAGAGCTAGGCATAAAAACAGACTCCCATTTCCTGAAAATATATGGCAATTTCCAATTTCATTTTATTGGTTTTAACTCTACACTGGAATTAGTTAAGATTAATTAATATGTTACTTGGAGACTTTCTCTCTAGAGCAGTCTAGTGGTCATGGCATGCGCCTCGCACTGGAAGCTATGCATGAGGCCCTTTGATGCCAACTTCAGGCACAGAACTAGCGTCACTCCTATTTTGCAGTCCTGTGATCAAAACAACGGGTCATTCACTCCAAAGCTTTTATTTTTAATTTATCCTGAGGGACTTTTTTATTTATTGGAGAGTAAAAATTAATGTTCTTAAGGAGAAAGGGGCACTGCAGTTCTCATATATACCATGCAATACCCTCAGGGCTTTGCTTTGGTTTCTTTGACTAAATCTTAAAAAGTCTTACAAAAAGAAGAACCATATTTTTCAGCAAAACAGCATTATGGTGCTTTCTGTTTTCTGACTGCTCGTCTCCACCAGTAACCATAAACTGCTGGCACTAGTGCCAAGTTTGTTACAGAGAGATTAATGTTGGCAGTACAAGAGCCTCTGAGCTTTTTAAAATAAATTTGGCACCAAGCACTAAAAGGGTTCATCATCACTGATCTAGATTACATCCTTCTTTATCAGGAAATAAGTTTCAAAATTCCTATCTAAATAAATACTCTCAATTTATTTGTATTTTGTTTCACTAGATTAATGCATGTAGGAAGAATTCTCTGAAGTCATCTGCAAACTCACTGCATTTTTCATTCACTATCTCTAAAAAACTCACGTCTGCAGCTTTAGTGTGATGTAACTGTCATTATACTAATCTTCATTATCACCACTTTAGCTTTTGCCTCCCACACTTGTTCCCATTGTACTCATGTCTCCTCTAAAACCAGGACCTAAGCTGGCTGAGGACAGCAGCAGTCTTTTTAATATCAGGTTCAGAGTCTAGCACAAAGGAGCACTAATTCCTGACTAGAACCTCAACATGCTGCAGCAGTACAGATGTTAAATATCATAATAACGATTGTATCTTCCTTACAAAGTGATTATGAACAAAGCTGTACATCTTTCAAAGAGCCCTTGTTTTTACTTTTCACCAGCAGCTGAAGCAGGAACACATTTCCATTACAAGATGAAGCTGTACAATCTCATCCAACAAATGATCTCACTCTGACCCTCACACTAACTTTGCTATTAAGCAAAAACAGGCACATTTTCAAATATTGATTCCAACTAATGTCTGATCCTAACAGGAATGATCTTATCGGGGCCCAACTATAATAGAAGGAGTGTCAGAGTTAAACAGAATAGGTTTAGATAAGATCACAATCTTCCTCACCATGATGTGATGCTATCACTGAGTGAGTATAGTATTTGAAGTAATTATCATTAATAGATATTGGCAACAGGAAAAGTGGTCACTGCTAAGATCTAAACAAATTTGGGCATGATAAAATAAAACAAGTTTTATCTGAATAGTAGATATATGCCCTAAGAGACTTTGCTGCCTTTATTTTTCTCTTTGAAATTATAGATATCGAATTAAGAGAGAAATATTGAGTAGCAACATTGCTACCTTAGTTTTTTCTGTATCTTCGCTTTTGTGGCACACTGCCACTTTAGCCTTCATGCTGCTTTCCTGATGTCTATGTAGACCAGGTGTCCCATGCCGTGTTGTGTGGACAGACCCTGGTCCCAGAGCCATGGCCACAGCTGATTTCATGGTGCTCTTCCTTGTTAGCGGGCAGTGGAGTAGCAATGAGCTGTCTGACAGATGCTGTGGGAAGCAAAGGGTCGTCTTTCTAGACTTTGAGCCTTACAGTTGCTCCTTTACTTGAACTATTCTTTGCAGGAATATGGGCAGCACCATGGTGGGCTAGCCTAGAGAACTGGACTCTAAGGTAAGTGTGAGCTGTGGCAAAAGCCACAAGGTTGACAGACATCTGGCTTGGTTTGGTTTTTGCTTCAGCATTTGTTCTGGTCGTGAAAAACTTTCTGCATTTTCAGAAAGAAGGTGGAACTGTAAAAGGGCAAATTCTCTGTGAAACTCTTAAAACTTTCTCCTCTGAACCTGTTAGCATGTAAGGTCGAAGCAGAACAGAATGAAAATAATAATTTATAGCCCTGGAAAAACTGTTATCAACCTAGAAAAACTGAAAACACCAATATAGAAAAAAAAAAAGGGTCAGTTGATAGCTACATGTGTATTTTTTTTTGTAATGAAACAGAAGAAGCATAGCTAGATTTCCATATAATGCAGTATTACAAAAATAATACATGAGAAATGCTTACCAAAAATAAGCAGGTGTGCAACACTAGAATTAAAAGGGCATAATCAGATTTCCAAGAAGCAGTAACAATATTCAACTCTAATACACAATTTTTCACCCTTACAGACATTAGGTAATTTAAAAATATTTCTTAATTAATAGCATACTTGCCAAGATTGCCCAAATATTGATCTTAGAAACCTACAGGCAGCTTTTCTACTTATCTTCATGTATTTGTCTTCTCAAATGTGTGATTAACTCCAGAGCACTGAAATCTTTTTGATAATCACTGAAGATGAATGTATCAGGACAATCAGCAGCATATGGAACACAGAATGCTGCCAGATGTTAACATACTAAAATAAAGAGAACCATCCGTGTACTCTGTATCTTGTCTAAAAATAATATACTCATTGACCTTAACCCTGTCAAATCAGTCCCGTCTTCAAGGTCAAATAAAATAACAAATATTTATCTTCCATGGAGAGGTTTACAGACTCTACTTGCAGTGTTCAGTGTCATAAAATGCTAAGCATACCTCAGCCCTATTGCTTTGAATAAAAGCTTGGGGTGCTCAGCACCTCCCATTGGCATTCAGTGCTAGGCAAAATCAAGTCCTAAACGCATTCTTAATCACTGTTGGAAATTTGGGGTCATTGTGCTTTCCCTGTCATTGCTTTGTATTTTTTTGAAGACTACTCATGGAAACAGAAAAACACCTAGTTAGAGTAAAAAATACAGGCATATAAATGCGATCTCTAATGCATACTTCATTTTGGAGAGATTTGCACATGACTTGAAAGAATAACTTCACCATCTCTCTTATCCCAATACAAGCTCCTTTCCAACAGTACAGCCAGAGAAACACTGAAAACAATGAGAACATCATGATTGTATTTCTGAAGAGTTCAGGCGACCTCACAGTTATGGTCATTATAGTGAACAAACAGACAGTTAAGTATCTTTGGTATGACTGACAAGGAAGTGATTATTAAAGGTCAGAAAGGCCATTTAGTCCCAAGTATGCCACCAGCAAGCCAGTGGGTGCTACTAGGAAGTCACTTAAGCCCTGCAACAAGTGCTAACAATTGGCTTGCAAGAGGGAATGCAAGGAATGTTAAGGAGGCACAAACCACACCAAGCGGTCTCATGTTTTCTGGGGTCAAGTTTGTAAACATGGATATTTGTCTTACTTTCCGCAGCTGAATGTTGTGGTGGAGGGGGAAGTGGTTTCAAAAGCAGTCAGTGCATGTGCAGTCATTTACTTCACGCAGGTACTGTTTCTATATGCATTTAAGAGATTTACTAGAACAGAAGCACAAAAAGAGCTCTGAGGATGCCGGTGATGCCAAGAGCCTCCCTGAAAATGTTCCCACATCCAACCTATGGTGAGTTCTCTGTTTTTTAGCCTGGCTAATTGGGGCTCTGGTACCTGATGGTGCAAGACTGACTACAAAAATCAAGATTCAGCTTACTTCCTGAAGCATAGTGTACCACCAGAACAAAGTGCATACACTTGGCATCCTCAAAATGAAATACCATTGCTCTCACTATGAAAATGTGCGACACAGAAACCTGGGACAGTCATCCTCAGAAACCTAGGATAAGGATCCTTATAAATTAGGCAGTTTTCCTTGAAAAAGGAGGCACAGAAAACTTAGAAACAAAGTTCTAAGTAAAACTGAAAATGATATTTTGAAAAAGCTACACTAAATTAATATTTTGGCTATACACAGAATGTGAATTCTAACTTTAGTTAGCTAGAAACTGGATTAGGAAGGGTGAATATTCAGAAGAAAAAAAAAAACCCTGGCGGCAATTAGGAAGGGACATGCCAAAGAAATATAGCATCTTACTTCCTTTTCTCTCAGCTAGCCCCTGTTACATTTCAATTAGATTTTGAAAACGGTGTTCTATACTGGTGTGACCAACTGTCTAGCTTCCTGTAACATCCCATCTGCCATCTTCTACAAAAAACAGTACCTCGTTCTGGCCTTTTAAAGCCAATCTTGAAAGATTTTAGCTACCTGCAGGTGTTTTTGGGCAGCCGAACAAGTGAAGTTGGCTGCAGACATTTCTCAGCGTCAGGGTGCCAAAAGCCACAGGGTCATCTGGTCCTTTTCCTTCCCACACACCACAGTTCAGCTGCGCCTACACCACTCCTGTCGCCTTGGTCCAAGCCTGTTCTTAGATGCACCAGCCACAGATTTACTGTAACCTCCTGAATCCCCTCCAGCTTTTCACTCTCATTAACATTAGGAAGTTCTCTCTTATATCTAACCTAAATCTGCTGATACCTTATGGAGTCTAGAAGGTGCACTTAATGTAATCCATCATGTCCTTCTGTGACCCATGATCCAGGGAGATCCAAGAAGTGAGGGAAACCCTCCACCAAGGATGTGTACAGGACTAAGATGGTATTTTCGCTTGGAGGAGAGAAGGTAGATTGACCAGAGTGAGAAGAGAAAAATAAGTAAGGTAAAATTGTGGATCCCAAAAGAGAAAAATACAAGCTGGCATTTAACAAATATAAACCCAGTATTTAATGCAGTAAATGCAACTGCATCCAAGAGGAAGAAACACCATAAAAGCAAAGCAATAAGACTAATACTATGAGGTCCACCGCAGAATTTAAAATTAGCACAAGTAGAACCAGGCCAGCTTCAACATAAGCAGAAAAGAAGGGACTAAGATATTTTGGATCTACTATTGTTTTCTGCTTTATTGCTCTCTTTCCTTTATGCTAATTTGCCCCAGTTTTCTTCCACAAGTGAGGACAACAGCTTGTAGGAGGGGGAGAGAGGGAAGAATCCTTCCTCACCTCCCCAGCTTCGAGGCACACCTCCCTCAGCTCCCCTAAACTTGTCTTTAATGTCCTCACACATGGCAGGAGTTCCAGTTTTGTGTTTAAAAAAAGTGGTCACTCATCTCCCAGATCAGAGGCTGTCATGTGAAAAAAAAAAAAAAGCTTCAAAGAAAAAAAGTATTTTGGGAAATGTGAGATGCCTATAAATAAATAAATACATAAATAATAATAATCAACATATATGAAGCTTTTATTAAAAAAATCTTCTATGTATTTCCGATATCAAATCAAATGTCAAAAACAAGATACAAAAACTAATCAGTGGCAGGGAGAATTTTAAATTTTAAGACATATTCTCAGAGTGAGAATAATCTACATAAACTATGATGATATCTCATATGCTATGTAGTTTATTCTAAATGCATCAGTAGTTCTCAGAATTCTATCTTTCCCTTACAGCACAGAAAGGACAGTATTTTGTCTATGCAAAACTCAATTATTCCATAAGTTCAAAGAGCTCAAAAAATTATAACTATGTTTAATGGTTCACAAGTTATGAAGCATTTTGTAAACACATTTAAACATTTCCCCTACTCTCTAGTGTGTGGAATACAGGATAAAATGCATTAGTGAAAAGAAAGGTGGCAAAAGGTTATTAATTAATATGCAGTTATTTAAGATGGGATATGAATACAACAGAATCACAAAATTGTTTAGGTTGGAAAAGACCTCTAAGATCATTAAGTCCAATCTGTGACTGATCAGCACCTTGTCAACTAGACCATGGTACTAAGTGCCACTTCCAGTCATTTCCTGAACACGCCAGGGATGGTGACTCTATGAGCTCCCTTGGCAGTCCATTCCACCGTTTAACAACCCCTTCTGTGAAGAAATTCCTCTTGATGTCCAGCCTGAAGCTCCCCTGGTGCAGTTTGAGGCTATGTCCTCTTGTCCTGTCACTAGCTGCTGGGAGAAAAGCCCAACCCCTACCTTGCTACAACCAGTGAAAAAATATAAATATGAAACAATATAAATATGAAACAATATAAAACCCAATGGGGTCATGCATGTAATTTATCATGTATGGAACATCAGGACCTCCCAAAAGAAGCTATAAATAAATAATATCATCAGGTAGAGTGCTTGCTGTGCAGCCCTTGCTGCAGCCTTTCCCCTGCTGCAAGTGGTCTGGGGCTGATAGGGAAGGCAAGGACAGCAAGCAACAGTGTGCCCTCTGCTCCGGAGTCCTAAAGGCTGGAGCTGATCATCTTTTGAGCTTCTCTGGAGCCTCAGGAGCTACCATGGGATTAGATTGATGAACTTGTTCTCTGGACTTGATAAATGAGGCTAAGGACATTTACACACTTCTCTCAGGCCAAGCTTTGTATTGCCCATATTTTGATAACGCAAAGTAGATCTGCTGCATCTGGAAAAGGACACATTTTGCTACTGGCTATGTGATAATACAACATCATTAGAAGAGGAGCTACCACTGAAGAGTGAGGAAATTTCAGCAAAATGATAGTATTTCAAGTAAGACTGATTCTTAGGACCTAATAGCAATCAGAACTTTCTTCTGATTAGAATGTGCTACTTTTATATACTCACAATCACTTATATTGCATATATATATATATATATATATATGTATGTATATATACTTACTATATTTTTTTACTTCTTTATGTTTACATATGCATTTCTTATATATTTGTGTTCACACATACTGTAATAATTATGCTTACTAGAAATATCAAGAGGGTTTTTTTCTGTTCAAAACATTCTAAACCACACTTTCACAGAACACAGTTAATTTAGCTGGTAGTGAAATACCTGTTATTTCCATCATTCTTGAAAATTTAAAGGCTACTTCTCTCAGTCATATTCAGACAGAAATGGAACTGATCTTTGGAATTTTGAACATTCCATCACACTGTATGGAAGGGAGCAGCAAGCAGCCAGTGACTTAACTAAAATCACAGGTTAATTCCTTTAATTTCAGGGGTTTTTTTTTATTTAAATTAAGATAGACAATAATTTCAAATATTGTTATTGTTACCATGATATGGTATCTTGGTCTGAATTTTTATTAATACAAACAAATTTTGACACCACTAAAATGTGAATTTTCTTTTCACACCAAATTTTTCTCTACAGCACACTTTTTTTTACTTCAAACAACTGCCCACTTTGCCTCCATGAATTATGTGGAAAGCATCCACTGATGTTTTCATAATCCTATACATTTGTATGTCGAGACAGCACATCTCAATAACATACTGAGTGGAATACGAGCGCTACCACAGTTCCACAGGCAACAGCATCACAGTGCTGTTTCCACTACCGATGATAGGGTACTACACTTGGGCAGATACTACTGAGGATAACCACCCCTGGGCAGGCATAGCTTTATGTGTAAGAGTCCCCAGAATACCCAGGAGTGTCCAGGATGCTTTATTTTCAAATGTTCAAAGAGAGAGCACAAGCCCTGGGTCTTACAGTTCAGGGCCCATTGCAACTATCAAATTTTTGGCTTAACAATGCAAACATCTTCAGAGCCACAAGCACCTTCATGGCTTTATGTCCCACTAAAACTATGAAGCTAGAATTTCCCATGCTTGCTCTATGAATGTGAAACTATTGAAAAATATGTCAAGGTTTTAGAAACTGAATTTTATTTCAGAGTAAAAAAATTAGTGTTAACATTTAGTGAGAAGGATGTTATTTCAAGAATTGCTGAATATTTAAATCTGACATTTTCTATCTGTTTAGTCTATGATATTATTTTCAAAAATAAGATGAAGTATCATTATAAAAACATGAATTGAAAAAATTTTTCTCAGAGGACAGCATTAATGTTAAATTCCTCATCTTAAATGTGCAAACAGAACTCACGCCTGTTAGGTATAGCAGTGCAGTGAGCTATATGAATGACCTTACATGGAGATCAACTATTTCTCTGGCATGAAGTTTCTAAGTAAGACTACATCCCATTCTAAAAACTGTGTTATAAATTTAGCAAAATCTACAATAGCAAAATAAGCATTTGAATCTTAAAGCCTGTGGTACAGACTAGATTAGACTAGCTAAAAAATTATTAACATAAGATATAGTCTAGAAGCACAAGAATATGTTGCTACCAAAGTTTATTGCAATGATTCTCTCTAAACAGCTTGTCTTGTGGGTCCCTTCCAACTCAGCATATTCTGTGATTCTGTGACCCTAAAATGCAAAAGCCTGGGACTTCCAGATACCATCTCCCTCTACCGATGCCTGGGATTCCCCAGACCAAATTTTCTTGCACTTTTTTCTGTCCTGGGCTCCTGACTTTGCCTCATGTCTTTCAGAGGGCCATCCCCTTGCTCTGTTGTCAGCAGCTGCCTGGCAATGTGCCTCAGAGTACATTCCCACTTGCAGAAGGACCCCCTACTGAAATGAAGCTTGTCAAAATAGGACAGATAGTTCACTGAGTTTTCTCCCAGGGAACCGAGTTAGTTTAATGGGAATGATTGGAAATGTTTACCACTTAATTACAATAGTATTAGGAATAATTCTGCTTTAATGGAGCAAGCAAGTACCAAGTAACTGAATTATTTTTAAAAACCTTTCAAAGTGAACAGTGGTAGTTTTAAACAAATGTTAAAGTTCTGCTGTTCTGATAAACAGGTGTCAAAATGAACCATGGGTATGTATAGTCTTAGAAAGGAAAATAGGTTAAAAAACAAGAGAAATTTTATATAAAAATCCTCTGTTGACATAATACTACATTCTGGAAATCATCCATTCAGAAATGAAGAAAAAAAAGGAAGAATGTAATTTCAATCCTGTCTTATTTGTATGTCCCTTAAATATTTAATAACCTTAAATTAAGGCTATGGTAATGGTGTGTAGTTCTAATATCAGCGTAGTATTAGCATTTAGACAGAGGTGTAGGATCAAGGTGCTCTTTCTTTTAATGTACCATGTTGCTTCATCACCTATTTGCAATCTTGAAACTACTTCTGCAAGCTGGGAAAAAATCCTTTTGGTGTTTTCCAAAACTGGGTATTTATTCAGATACTTACCACATCTTGCTATCGTATTAGTAACATGTTTTAAATTAACTCTTTTGTGTAAATGCAAATCAAAGAACAGAAATAACTTAAAAAAAAAAAAAGAAGAAAAAAGTGTCTAAACTAAAATTATGCATAAAAGTTTTTTTTTAAAGTTTTTCTATCATATTCTACTCAACTACTTGCCTATAAATGGGAGAGTACTTGGTAAAAGGTGAGGATGGCCATGTGGATGTCCAAATCATCTTGGCATATCTCAATATTTTCAAATATTTCAGTTTGCATGGAGTGGACTCAGGTTGTGCCAGAGGAGATTTATATTGGATATCAGGAAAATTTTTCTCACTGAAATGGTGTCAGGCATTGGAACAGGCTACTCAGGTAAGTGGTGAAATCACCTCTCTGAAGTGTTCAAAAGACATTTGGAGGGCACAGTTCAGGGGTGAACATGGTTGTACTGGGTTAACAGTTGGACTCAGTGATCTTAGAGGTCTTTTACAACCTTAACGATTCTAAGTTTTATGATTCTAAGTGGCCAACCCCAACACGTGCACAGTGGATCAGCACTTGGCTGTTGGTGTGACACCATGTGGTGTCCTGAAGTGCTGCAACAATAACACCTGCTCGTGTTTGGGACAGAAGGACGTGACCTTAAACTAGTCCTAAATATGGAAAGCCTGACAGTAATAGCAGTAAAAATGAGAAAGAAATGCTTTTGTGGTCACTTGACATAATTAAGACATGAAATTAGTATAACAAAGATTAGAATCAGGGTTCATTACTCAATACACTATTTTTGGTAATTAAATATCAAAATGGCTCTGTGCTATTAAGAGCCATAATCTCCATTTACAGCTAAATATCTAAAGACAAAATCTACCTCACCCTTTCCCATGTTTTAACATGAGGAACAGAGACGACAGACTGGTTATAACTTGACTATGGCCAGACTACCGGCAGTCATGGTGGTCATGCAGCATCTCCAACCAAAGTTCCCAGAAAACCCTCATGAAATTCAAGTCGCTGTCTAACCTACACAAGGTTTTTGACCCAAAGTGACCAGCCACAGATGAGGTAGTGAGAAACTTTGCTGCATTTTGAACCTTTGAACCGCAGTCCCTCACACACTACCCGGTTGAAGGGTTCTGCGAGCATGTCTTCCAGAAGAGTCTCTTTGGTGCTGAATCTGCCAGATCCCATTAAAGGGTCCCTGCTGTGTCCCACTGCTTGTCTGGCCCAGCCCTCCACACTCTTCTCCTGTGGATTCCCTTCACAGTGACGTTGGATCCTCCTTTCCTTATCAGGCCAGTACAGACCTGCCCTGCATGCTCCTCCCTGCGACAAGGAGACGAGAATGGGGGGCTGCATCCAGCTGCTCATTGTTTTGCTTCACAAAACCATGCCATGGGCACAGATTAACACCAAAAACTAGATGGAAGCAGCCAAGGGAAAAGGCCTCTCAGAATGCCTCCACACAGGTGCCGGAGCAACCGCTGCTCAATGTCCATCGTGGGCTACGCGGTTCACTGTTCCTTTCCTTTCCAAGGGCCTCATTCACACCAAACTGTCCCCTCCAACAGCTGAACAAAGGCAAGTGAATGGCTTTTTCTCAACCAGGCTGCTAGTGCCTTGAATTTAGATGTGCTTACACACAGCAGCTCTTCTTTCAGTGGTCTGTATGATCAGCCCAGAGAGGTCTTCTGCTCTTCTTACCTGCATGGTCACATTACACTTGGCATTTGCACAAACCCACTTTCCTGTTGAAGACAGGAATCACAAGCTAGGAATCTCATGCTTCAAAATATACTCCTGTCTTCTTGTAGGTAGCAACAAACTACTGAATTTCCTGTGATGCAGCAAGGCACAAAGTTGGAGCCTTCCTGGTGAAACTAGAGATAAAATCAGGTCATCTTCCTTTCTACAGCTGAGTTCTCACCAGCAGTACTGTATGAACTCTTCATGGGTCTGTTTGCCAAAACAGCAAGATTATAATAAAACTCAAACAGAACCTGGACGTGTAGACATGTACACTTTCTAGGTTTGAAAAGATATTCCTATGCTTTTCATTTTCTTAGGACTATCAACTATCATGGTACAGTGAATGGAAAGTGGAAGTAGTAGAAGAAAATGGATGGCAATAACCTATGCCCAATTGTGCAAGCAGATACAAACTATGCAGGCAGCTGAGAGCAGAGGAATTTTGCCAGTTTGGCAAAAATTACAGGAACAGATCATTAAACGCATCTAGAGATGAGTTCTCTCACCCTAAATTTAATAAAATTATCCGATTAGATATCTATAAATATTTAATAATTATATAAGGAGTTCTTAAGGTCAGACTGAAATACAAATTAAATGCCTAGACAAGTTTTAAGATCCGAGACTTACTTGTTAAACCCAACATTCTTAAGATTTCTGGTGGCTGCATGGAGATCATTTCATCAACAGTAACAGTAATGCAATGGCAAACACTACTTCATAATGTAATTCTCCATAATTCATGAGTATTGGCTAAACTCCTAGATGAGAAAAATTAAGAACTTTATTAGTCATTGAGTTATTTCAAGTCTACGGTTAGAGTCTGAGTATTTTTCAGTCCTGATATGAGCCTTGCTCTACCATATCTCCTGACAGTGTTGGAACACTGTTGATGAAGTCAAATACTGCTATTCCTATTACAATTGTGAATAGTATTTAAGTATTTTTTGTTCAAGGTACCCAACCTTCCACTAGTCTGAGATGTATACTGCTAATATACTTCAAGACAGAAACTTGAAAGATCTAAAAAGTAATTGACACCTGGCACGGTGACTCAATTAAATACTGTGCAGAATTAATTAACCTGCTCTGTCTCCTGAGCCAACAGCAGTGAGACTGCGTTCAGCAACACAGCCCTGGTTGAAACAAGAAGCACTTCTATTACATGTACAGGCTGTATTCAGTGCAGAGTGCAAGGGTAGTACGTAAGCTGTAACTCTTATAGCTAGGTAATAAAGCCTGAGAGGCAGCGTCACACTGCTAACACTAAACAGTTAAGTCCGGTAAGGTATTTGTAGTCAGCCACAAACATATTCCCTAATAAAAAACATAGCAGCTCCAAATATTACGGTATTTACACACCTGAGGGTCCCTGGATTTTTCTTTCCTTTTCTCTCTCTACCAAAAATCCACAATCAGCTGCTCGTGTGAAAGCTTGATTTAATGCTAGGGATGCGAGGCTTTCACCCAAATGAGCTTTCCAAAACAGATACAAAAAAGCTATGTAAAGAATCGCAACTCCCGTTATGAACAACGAAGAACATTCATGATAGTGAGATAAGTAATCAAATGTATCAAGCAAACAAAAACCTCATAAATAAACCAGAATCATTTCAAGGAAAAAAAAGGATAAAAGAAAAATATGTAGAAGCTGGCGCTGTGGTTTTGTTGCTTAAACAGTAAATTAAAGTTGCATCAAAAGGTTTACATTTCTTCACACAGCATTCTAAAGTAGCAAATGTAGGATTACAGGAAACATCTGATATTTGAGAAAAAGAAACAATACTTAGTGTCACAGAGTAATTCAGGTTTGAAAGGACCTCTGGAGGTCATCCAGTCCAAACTCCTGCCCGAAGAAGGGCAAACTTCAAAGTCAGATCCAACTTCGAAGTTAAATCAGATTGCTCATGATGATAATCCTGTTCAGTTTTGACCTTTACAAAGGATGGATCGGCTCAGAGGACAAAACAGTATTTCTGAGGACCAAAATTCTGTTTATAGGAACCTTTTCAGATTTCCAAATGTATTTATATTTGTAACCAAAAGTAAAATCTTTCAAGTGTTAGCAAATATAAGAGTTTATGGTTTTAAATTCAACAAGAAACAAAATATCTTTCCAGTTTAGAGAAATTCCAGAGGAAAAAAGTCCTTAAGATTTTCATCCCACATCTCTCTGAACTATTTTGTGAAAGCTGTTCCATCCCATTACAATCACCAAATTAAAAGTCAGTTCTGTTTACTGCTCAATTACCAGTTCATTAAACCCCAAATATCTTAGCTAAATGTTTTTGATACAGCAAAAGTGGTATTTGCTCAAATTCACAAAGTAATAATAGACCTTAATATAAGTCTGTGCTATCAAAGGGGAAGCAGGCTCCTGCTAGAAGGATTGTAGTTGCTCCATATCTCCATCAAAAACCAAAACTAAAACGTTTGACTGCTGACACATTGCAAATTCATCCTAAGAATATCTGATAATGATTAATTTTGCAGTGAAGGGTCAATCATCGTCTCTCAAACATTATCTTCATGTCATACGAGGGAAGTGGTACAAGCAGACAAGGCAATAGGGACCACACCAAGCAGCAATTCTCATAAGGTATGGATTGTGGACTCACTTTGAGATACAACAGGACTAAGGTTTCTGTTACGTAAAAGTAGTAATAGTGGAATTTAGAAAATCATTTGAACAGGTCGTTGTCAGAAATAAAAATTAAATGTATGGAGAAAATGGAGAAAAATATTCAAATCTTCCAGTTTCTCCTTTCTAAAAATAAGGCACTTTGACTGTGCAGTACTTTTGAAAATCTATTCTTTATTCAGGTGCCTGAATGGGAAATCTGATCTCAGTTGGGAATACTGAAGTCTAGGAAATTTTCTCTACGTTTGTGTGCCACTTTCTGTAACATTTCTTAGCGACTTTTGACCAACAAATTAGGCTAAAGAGTGAAAAATAATAAGATTTTAAATGGCTACTATATGCTCATAACAGAATATTGTTTCACTCAAATTTTAATATGCATATTTATAGAAAGTAGCATGCATTCTATCTAGTAAACCCTTAGAAAGAGAACTCTAATATATAGGCTTGGGTTCTACAGAGAGGACTTAAAGACTACCAATTTTGCCCCTTTTATCTCGCGTCCACATAACCCCTCTCTCACACTGCCCTAGATGATTCATCAGCAACTCAGAGCTCCTCACTCCCTTCAGGTCCTCCAAGGACAAGACAATATGTAGTGTTGGTGAACACTGAGAAGCTCAGCTTCTCCATTCACAGCACAGATTTATGTACCCCAAATATATGTAATCCCCTCCTGTGAAAACAGTTCCACAGGTCTTTATGCTACATACTTTCAATGCAAAGTCTGTAATAGCAAACAGTGATCAAGCTGCAGATAATGGTTCTTCAGAAGTATCCCACAGGGCAATGCAATGCAAGTTCCAAGATTGCTTAAACCCTTCTTCTACAGATATTAGTTGTTTCCTTCCTGATATTCTCAGAAAATTAATCTGAACTATACACAAATAATTTTGAAGCTCAGACTTAAAACCAATACAAACAAAGAAGAAATGAAGACCTAGGAATGATATGATTTTCAGTGCACTGAACTGAGACCAGCAGAGCATTACTTTTAAGTAATATGGTCCACATATTTATGCAATCAGAATAAAAGACAAGGCTAATTGAGAATATATTATATGAGAGGTGTTTTTTGATGCCTTTCAAAAAAATGTTAATTTGATGGAAGATTTTGCTATATTCAATTACATTGACAATACAAATTTAATTAATGTTATCCTAAAATAATGTAGTTATTTATTTTTATGCAATTTGTTAATATAAATTAGGTATTCAACAATTAATGCTATGAAGAATTTAAAAATACACTAAAAAAAAATCTGATATTTCTACTGAAACACAACAGCTTGGTTCAGCAAACAAGGAAGTGACATTTCCCTTCTGTAAAATAACAAGTTAAATACTATTAACCTGTGCTCCAAATAACTTCATGTGGATGGCTGCCATAGATGAACTAATTGGAAAAGAGCCGAATACCACTGTCCATTAAGGCTAACAAAGCCTGTTTTCAACTGCTCCGCCTGAGTAGCAATTCAGGCTATTCCCTGAAGAACAACACACAGTATAACAAAGCGAAGTGTCTCGGAGCATCTACGTACCAAGGTGTTATTATTCAGATCCATCTTCCCAGCGAAAGGCCCCCACGTTGTTCCAACCGGAAGCTGCTGCCGGCTCTGAATCTTGCGCTCCCCGTCTTTCTGGACCACCTCCAACTCTCCTGCAAACAAAGAAAACAAGCAGTGTTGAGAGTACTTTCGCTCATGCCTTGACAACAACCACCTCTGCCTTTGTGTTGGTTTTATATGCACAATGTTCTGAGGACCAATATAATGAGAATTAATTATGCTTGTCTGAAAAACAACTGATCTTGTCATCCTGCAAAAGAAAAACAAACGTTTTTCCCTTATAATTATATTCAAATTTGGTTTCGAAAATCACGTTCCTTTCTTGCATCTTTTCACACGCGTTAGAGTTTGAAAGTAATTTTATTCAGAATAGCAGTTTCATCAAAGTTCTTAAGAAGTGCTGAGGAGGGGGGAGATGACAGCTGAAAGGAGTAAGTGCAATAGCAGCCACACCTGGCGCATTAACCTCACTGATGCATTCTGCTGCACAAGATCACATTTTGAAGCATGCAGTTACTAAAAATTTGCGATATATAGTGATATAAATCCACATCTCTGAGGTACTATTAAAAACATTTACTACAATCACAAAAAGGATTTGAACTGAGTGAGGTTTTACAGGCAGTAACATTTCAGAATTAGATCAAAACTAACTGTTGGCTTAAAGTTATAACAAAAATATGTAAAAGCAATGGGAAAGCCGTATAATGATTTTTAGCGTGTGCTAATTTGTATTTTCTTAAAAGTAAACTGGATTTTTGAAAGTAAGGACTTCAATATTAACACTTAAAAGTGAAATTGTTTCTTTAGCTCACCTTAACTATTCTGGATTTTCTAGTAAAGAGAAAGAATAATATACAATTGATCATTCTCATGGAGGGCAAAATAGAATTCAGTCACCACCTTTCTGCCCTGTATTTTTTCCCTTCATTTCAAGATTAAAAAGTAGTCTGGACAATTCTTTAAAAGCAGTCTCTTCACTAAGCCTATTTTTCTATGAACAAATGTTTCAATCAAAAATACAGCAACAGTTATATTTATATACACAATTTCTAACATTATTTTCTAAAGTAATTATAATACATTATATTAAATATTAAATTAAAAATATTATTACTAAATTAAATTATATTAAATAAATTCAGACTTTCTGAGAGATAGAACAGAACAAGGGGAGGCTTATCCATGCTTTTCTTGTTAGATGTTTAACTGCATTTTTGCATGCTCTTGCACTTCTGAGTTTTGCTCTTCCTAAAGGTAGGCAAAAAATCTGTTGTTATGAGCAGCAGAGCTCACCTCAACTTTGCTTTAGCCGTGATTTCTCATGACCTGTTTTCCATGACTGCTAAATCCCCTTCCTCCCTCTCCATACCAAGCAGATGAAACAGTGATTCCTGTTTTTTGCTTTAGCACATCTCAACAACTCTACCCCAAATCACGATGGTGCTTTTCCACAAACAGAGCAAAGTCCAACTGTGCAAGGAGGCAACCCAACACAGATTTAGAAGTGTTGGTTGTTGTGAACTGAACCTTGGACTGCAGGAAGTGAGTAACTCCTGGCTCAGCCTCCACAGACTTCCTCGAGGTAACCATTCCCATAGATGCCTGGATTTACATTAGTCAGGCTGCAAAGCTTTTCCTTGTTCGCAGGGGTTAATCTTGACTATTTTCCAAAGAGATGATTTGGCTTTGGCTTCCATTTTCAAGCAGAGAAATCGAAATTTCACCTCTGAGTGTTGCAGATTACAAAACTACTCTACATAAAATTGTGCATCAGATCCTTCCTGCAAACTGGAACAAATCTAGGAAATAGAGCTGTATGGGTTTACAAAATCTTCTATGCATGTGGGTGAGTCCACATCATGACAGTGCTATGACATTTTAAAAGGCAGTATGTGAGCAGGAAAGCTTATGGATTAATTAGATCTAATTTACGCATGTGATATATATGCATCTAAACAGAAAAAAACCCCAGAAATTCATTTTTTCCTTTTCATAATGACATTGTTACGAATTGTATTAACTTTATAAAATCTCTTTATATGTTAATTATGGAAGAGAAAATTGCAAGGTAACATGTTTATCACTTAGCCATACTGCAGCATTTTCTCTCTACATGGAGATGAAAACTGCAGCATTTGCTTGCTTTCACACACTAAAAAACAGCCATGTCTATGGACATGTCACATTTAACTGATACCGGAGGAATCATGAGAATCTTTGAAAACCCTTTTAAAAAATAATTCAGCCTCCCTTTCTGCCACTGACATTTTTCATTTGAAAAGGGTTCAGACACAGTCAAACAGTGACTCCTTATCTGTACCTGTGGATTTACAAGCAGGCCTGTCTTTTAATGGATTAAGAACGACAAACTTAGGGCAGATCATCCAGTGATATCCAAAAACCTACCGAAGTTTTAAGGTACACATCATTAAACGTTACATTTTAAATAAAATTAATAACATCAATCTTATACCTGGTAAGTAGTTCAAGCAAACATATGGTCAAGCATTTTTTTCCCAAACACGTAATTTTTCCCTCCAGTTGATAATTAAATAAGTTGATATGGATTTTTTTTCCCTCTTTCATTCTCTTTTGTTACAGTTCCAAGCTGCAGTTCAGGCAATATATTTCAATATATATGAATACTTTGAAATGTACTATGGATGGGATAATATCCTCCTGAATTGTACTGAAATTTGCGTCTTCCCATCCGCTTAAAACACAATGACAGAATAGCAGATTACAGACAGGGTAACAAAATACTTTGCTTAATAACTGTTTCTGTTTCCCTTCATCACAGTTCCCCAAAAAGACACATTTCTTTCTAGTCACAATGACCAGCAGCCATTTTAATGCTATGGGTGAACGTCAGAGTTGGGAAGGATAACCTGCTCGCATGTCTTGGCAAAACCAGACAATTTGATTATGCTTGTATAAGGTGCAGCACGTCACATTTGGTCCTTGGCAAAGATTTTATTTTATATTTTTTTTCACTGAAAAACCTTTTTTCCTTTAGAGGAAAAAAATAACACTGCCTGCAACATTTCTGCATTCATTTACAACATTCTGCTCCTCTGAAACTTCATACTTGGTGAATGGTATCAAAACCGTGGCACAGAGTGGCCCAGTCTCCCACTGATGTAATTGGAGCTGTTCACCACTGACTTCCCACAAGGATTAAATGGTTTAAGTGCCATACCTGTGTCCCCACACAATGTGTGACTTCAAGAGTGTTTTGTAGAAAAAAAGAGAACCTCACCCTGTGTTTTAAAACGGTTTGAAAAATGTGTCAGCAAAACAAGATTTTCCCCTTTAGCCTCAGAAGTTCAGATGTAAGTCTGAAGTGCACTCTGCAGCTACCATTCCCTGCACAACTGCGCAGGATCTTCACAGATTACATCAGGAGGAAGAAGAAGATCTGAAACTTCATTGCTGTATCACCACTTGCAGTAAGATCTGTAAAGACTCAGCTGGTACTAACTCTTCACGCATGCTTATCCATGGAGATTCCAACTTGTGGGTAGAAAAAGGAAAGAAAGGATGAAAAACTGCTGCAGCTTCATTTAATCCATGCTCCAGCCCAAAGGAAGCAGAAAATTCTGTGCCAAACACTGTCAGGTGTTTCTGGTGATCAGCAATTGCAACAGACCACCTAAGTACTGAACATAATGTTCCTTCACGTAACAGCAAATTATAATAGAATTCATTCACACCCCTGGAATAAAATACGTGATATAGACATGATTCCCATGGCATAGTAGAGAAGCAGTTTTATTTTACTGTTTTCATCATAGACTTGTCAGCTCTCCGATTGAAAAGGACGGCAAGAAGTACAACAAAAGGAGCACTAAGAAATATAAGTAGAGAGGAAGTGATGCTCTGCTTTTAGTTTTTGCAAGTTAGGTAAAAAACTACTTAACAGACATTCCATTTAGTGATATTTACTTGCCCTTTCCTGGCTACAGAGCAAGTATTTTTTTTCCAGCTTGTTCTTCAGGAACACACTTATTTCCAGCTTGCTGAGTAAGTTTATACAAAATATTTGAGACACATAGTATGGGCTAATCAGTTTTGGTAAAAGATAATGCTGTTAGTGCTGTGGGCTGTTTCTCTTATCTTGTTGATGTAGCATACTTTTAAAGTCTGTGATTACTCAAAGACTTATGATAGCTGCACTGTAAAAGAAGCCTCAAGTCATGACTCACTCGTACAGCTACAAAACATCCCATAGCTTTTAAGATATTAGGCCACCTTGGTGGATAGAAAACTAGAAGGAAAGGACTCAATTTAGGATTCTTTTCATACATACACATGGTTTCAGGGATGCCATATAGGGCTTTCATAAAACAGAGAGAGGTCAGTTTAACTTTGTATTCTTTTAGCAAAATAATGTTTAAAAAGCCCTCCACAAAACATATAGTACATACAGGAATCCAACAACAGTTTTTGGCCCTTTACAGGATTTGACAGCAGTTTGAATACCAGAATAATTCAACTGTACACAGTATTTCTGAAACACAATAATACTGGCTTTCATCCATCTACCCACATTCTAGAGTAAGAAACAAAGAAGTGCATATCTGAAGGTGAATGATGAACAGCATTTTGTGGGAGAAAAATAGAACTATTTCATTCAGAAAAAAACCTGTATCCAGATAAACGCACATTTAACATTTCTAAGCAAGTCACTGATAGTTTTGACAGTAGGGGGTTTTGTTTGTTTGTTGGTTTGGTTTGGTTTCTTTTAATCAGGAATGGCTTTCTAAGTGGAGTGAGTTAAAAACAATGAGTAAGCTCTTCCACTGTTATAATTAGAGACTGACTATTTGACATTATGGGGCTCTACCAATTTCTACTACCAAATGGCTCCTTCTTTGCATATTTCCAGTTCACAGCCACCTGGCTCTCTAATGAGTATCTTTGCATGGCACAGAAATCGTATATGTTGTGGTTTCAAACAAGGACTGCTCTGAAGCCAGAGTGAGCAAGTTAAAAACACTCTTAGAAATTCTTAAGCACTGCCAGCCCAGAACCCAAGATCTGCCTGCCATCCTGTATACACAGAAAGAATCTGCAATTAATATTTGGCTGGTGATTGCCTCTATTAGAACAGACTAATATATGTACATTTGCACACAGCAGTTCACAGGTTGCAGAGAACTATCCCATTTCCACATCTGTGACTCTTAACAAGGTAGTTCCAATACTCAATGCTCATACACTTGCTTTGCAGACATAAACTGCATTATTGAGATACTTCCTCTAAATTCTCCTCCCTCAATTTTCAAGTCTCTGAGACATAACACATACTAAACTACAGTTTTGAACATAAACTTGAAATACGACATTCTCTATTCAAGTACTCCAGTCAAACCCTGATAAATCAGGCTGGCCATGCAGTGATCTTATCCCTTCTGACTCTTTAATAAATCGAACCTTGTGAGTTCATGCTGTTGGAAGTTGTCACTAAATGAAATTGTGACCTTATCCGATGTGTGAACTTATCCTGCTGACAACTACATTTATTGTACGGATAAGCATAGAGGGGAAAAAAAGGAGGCTTTTGATAATTGTGATCTTACCCATATGCAACTCTAACAGATGGGATCTTTTTGATGTTCCATTAATGATTTGTCTATGATGAGCCTCTACTCAGAAAAAAAACCCCAAACATTCTTCATAGGTAAGTGGTCGGGGGACTGGTGAGTGGTATGAAAAGTGCACAGAGAGGAGTGGCTGACAGCAGTGAATCAGAAGCTATTAGCTTAACACAAAGAGCTTTGAATTAGCTGGTAATTGCACTGGAAAAGATAACATAATGGAAGTGGCAAAATAGTAACATTCCCTTTCCACAGGACTGATTCAATAGCCAAAAACCCTGAAACAAGGAACTATGAGTCTGAGGCAGTAACCCAAAATATTCTATGCTAGGGGGCACTTCATGATGCATAAATGAATGAATGAATACTGCATCCTCTTCCAGCACTGACTGGATGTTTGCCACTGCTATTGTAGAAGAATGTTGGGTAACAGACAATTCACAGAGTCATAGAATAGACTGGGCTGGAATGGACCTTTAAAGGTTGTCTATCCAACCACCCCGCACTGAGCAGGGACATCTTCAATAGATTCAGGACTGAAAGCAGAGAAAACAGCTCTGGATTGGAGTCATCCTGGAGGGAGGGTTGCTCTTCTGCCACCACTGAGGTGGTGGAGGGCTTCTGAACGGAGCAGTCTTTTTCCTTTCTCTGAAGTTGTTGCCATCCACCAGCAGCTCCTTTCCCTAACTCTGACCCTCGCTGTATCCATCCCCACTTAAGGAATAGGGTTAACCAAACCTCTTAACCATGTGGGAAGCAGACACAAGGATAGCCCACAGGTACTTACAGCTCTAACCCACTGTTCTTCTTTGCCTATGCTTAGGAGCAGGTCTAGATAGCAAACATCATGCAGGAGAAGTTGCCACATGATGCTTCATTCCTAACTAAGCTGCCTAACATTGCCCCATCTTGACAATGTTCCCACGGGGCAGCTGTGCGCTTTAGGTAAGGATGACAATTGAAAAGCCTTCTCTGTTTTCTATAATAAAAAAATCTTGCTGCTTCCTACCTTTCTTTAGAGCCACAAAAGTCAGCAGCAGAGTTTTGTTATCTCTCCTACCTGCTGCTAGTACTACAAATGGCAGAAAGTGCAGGTGCTATCCTTATCTGCAACAGTGTTGTCCTACATCGGGCAATAAAGGGAAGGAAAGAGTATTGTCATCATTAGGATAGGGAATGGCTAGGCAAAGATTTTCAGAGAAAAAGAGACCACAAAAAGATGAGAGGGGGAAATAAATTTAGAAAACAAGGCAAGAGAGAGGAAGTCTAGGGAAAGAACCGTTAGAAGATCCAAGTTGGGTCTGATCAGGACACAAAGACAGAGCCTGTAAAAATAGGATCAGAAGATATTCAAGAAAAACTGGGATGCAGAAAACTTGCCAGAATGAGAGAAGTGGCACACATTTCCAAGTCTAAAACATGAGAGAAGTGAATGAATTCACATTTAAAAACAGAATGCAAACACTATTATCCTTTTTTAGCCTAGGCATTTCTGTTGTTGCAGTGCTTAATTCATAAGCTAAATCACTAAAATAAAATTCTTATATTCTTATATATTTATATATCTTATATATATATATCTTATATCCTATTCTTATAGCTCATTACTCAGCTGAATCCTGGCTTAAACCAAACAATTAAAGTGTGTCTACACTGCACCCAGTGATGTGGTTTCACCTGACATTTGGTCAAACCCATTCTCTGCCTCAGGTACCCAGATCACCACAGATGACACAAATTTTTTGAGAAAAAGTTCCATTACTGGTTATTTAGCTTGCACCAGGCTCCAGCCATGACCATCACACTGACATGGTGCTCCAGTCTGGCTGATGAGACCTTGGGTATAGGTCCAGATTTCCAGCTGAGCTGCAGAGCTAACTTCAGTGATGTGAAGGTGCACTACGTCTTGCAACACAAGCATGGTTTTCAGAGACCATAGTTTCAGAAGAAGTGTATGAACTGATACTTCAAATTCAAAATACACACTCTATTTGTACAAACTTGTTTATATAAAATGAATACAAAGGAAAAAAAAGTTACATTCCTATAGTACCTCACACTCCTGCACTCTACAGAATGATTAGGAACACAGGATCACATCCCAGACTAGAAAACCACAGACCTGTGGTGGTGAACACAATCTGCATCAACTTAAAATGACAATGTAACTTCTACTTTTGGGGGGAGCTGAGAGGGAGGGTGATTAATTGAATAAATATTAATAGCACATAAATAGAGTATCTGCTAAAGAAATGGAAATGGAAAACTAAATAATAATTTTTTCATTAAGTATGCCATCAAAATAATTTTTAAGGCTTCAGCTGAACTATTACAAAAAGTACTGTTTTCTCTTGAAAGTCAGAAAGGAAGGAGTACCTAATGAACACTGCTGCTAGAGTTTGATTAGCTTTTTAATGGAATAGATTCTTACACAGCCCTATAGACTTTTCCATTATTTGGACTGCTTCACTGAACTTACAGAAATGTGCTCAAAGAAAAATACTAAAGAGACAGAAGTAGAAGGAAAAAGATATTTACTCAAGATATGTTAAGCAATGCCAAAGGTTTGTTCGCTTACTTCAGAGTCAAGTTCCATATAATATGAAAAATAGTGTTTATATCAACCTCTAGTCTGCAGACAGAGGCATAATAAACCCAGACATCAGTGCAAACCAGAAGAAACTATCATTAGTTTTCAAGCCTACTCACTACAAGAACAATTTACACCTCTGTTTTCTAAGTCTAATTCTCATACAAGAAGATAAAAAATCCTTTTGTTTTTCTCAATAATTTTCCATCTTCACGTTGGGACACATGGTTCAAGAGGTTTGTTACTCCCTGTATGTGTGGAGATAAACCAGGAGTAGAAGCATTTGCAAAAATACAGAAAAAAAATCCCCGAAGGCAACCAGTGTAGCTGAAGAGCCCTCCCTCCAGTTCTCTGTGGGAGGAACATTGTAAATTCCATTCTCACATGGACACTCCATGCTGGCAAAAATGACTCCCAATTAGATTATAACACTGCACAGACTCAGTGGGTTGAGCAGGTTCTTTATCCCAGCTACATGTAGCTTGCACAGCTTTGCTCCCTCTTTCTCCATCGCAAATACACTGGATACAGAAATACTAGACTTGTCAAGAGTAGGTTGATGATATTACTGAAGAGAGTTTTCTTGATAAGATCATCATCTGGTTTGGACTCTCAGGTACGCTCCCTTCCTCAGCAGAGGAACAGTAGCCCTGATAAATGTCCCTTTGTGTGCGATTCTCCCCCAATACATGCAAAGACATTTCAGTCCTGAGTCTATCTGCTTTTCTGTTGCTTTGTGTAACTCAAATGCAGTTAGAGGTATATGGAGCATTGTATGTAATGCAATAGAAAGTGGGCACTATTGAAAATACAGCTTATGTAACTCAGACTGAAGCCTTTTCTGAGACAGATGCTATTCTGCAGGGGAGAAAATGACACATTTCACTATCACCTACACCAATCTTTCCCTAAGAATTTTTGGAATCCTTTTAGTTGAAAGATGTTATTTTAACATTTTATTTTTTACAATAGTATTTGCATAAGTATATGTTATGTTTTAATAAAATGTTTAATAGACATTTGCATGTTCACCCTATATTAGTGGATTTATTTTTTACTTGGAAAAAGTGAAAAATATCAATGTAGCCTGTGTTGTTAGTGAATGTTAAAAGCTACTGAAGATAACTTAATATAAAGACTGCTGTATTAATATTGATGTAATGAAATATTTTAAATGAAAAAAATGTTTTGAAAAGTATTCTTTTTAACTCTAAAAGCAAGAGCAGTACCAGTGAGATCATCTGTGACTCTATCTGTGGTGCCTTCTCAGTTTACAGTACTTATGCTTAGAGATAGAATGATCTATTTTCATCTCTTATTTGTGCAACAACAGATAAGTAATTTGCTTTCTATCAGCTATGCATGCTCATAGCTATGAAACCATTTTTTAGATGCTGATTTCTAGCTAAAAGTATGTGAGCCAAAACTGTCCAAATGTCTTGCAAAAGAAGCAGATGCTTTAACATGATTTTCTTATTTCCTTTCAGTGTTCACAACAAAATTCTGAGAGTACCAAGAAAAAGACAAAAATTTCAATAAAGACTCAAATTTATCAGTATTTAGTGTGACAATCCAAAAGACCTAGTTACTGTTGAGATTAGGAAGGTGAGAGGCAGAATGAGACAAAGGAAGATTGAATGCCATACTCCACTGCATACATGCAATATATAGTCACATCCATTATAAATACAATTTATGTGAAAAATAACATTATTATAAATAAATATAACTATAATGTACAATATCAAGATTCAAATTAATAATTTCTGCACACTTGCTGGGGATGGCCATGCATAACAGACACATGGCTCTGCACGGCTCTGGCACTCATGAGTTATGTGCATATCTGCATCTTCTATGATCAAGTAGCAGCAGTGACCAACACAGCCTTTTAACACTGTGCCAGACAGGAACTGACTGCTGGTTTTGGACATGGACCAGGTACCCTCACTCACTCAATCAGTGCCTCAGTCTGGACTATGATACTGCTTTCACTTGAAGCTACATCTTAGCATAGTCAAGACTTTGAAGCTGATATAGAGTGATGGCCACTTATAGGCAGACTTGTAACTTTGAGTGAAATAAACCCTTGAACTGAGATTGAGCACAAGTCCTGTGCGCTACCTAAATCCTACTCTGAGGCTTACATGAGACTTAAGTAAAATACTGGCCTTGCGGCAGCCTTCAGTACAGCAATGATCGTGACCTTCACCTGAGTAAATCACAGGGGCATCATGTGCATAAAGCATATCCTAAACTGTTTTGCCTTACCACCTTCTTTTTTACAAGCACATGCTTTGAACACCCCTTTGTTGCTTGGACATATGCAGTGACTGGGAAGCCTGAGAGCCACAACGACACACATTCTGTGGCAATAGGATGTAGACATTCTCCCAGAGAATGACCTCCTGAGACTGACTCTTCACAGCTTAGACTTTACCCCTGTAAACAATGACTGAGAACAAGACCACATACTCTACGGCCTTACTGGAAATTTCAAACTAAGTAAGAAACTCAGGGCCTCAGAGTAAGTCAGTGCTAGGACTAGGAGCCTTTCTCTGACAGTTCCAACCACTGCTTCTGAAAAAAACATTTACAATAAACTATTTTGAAGAAGTAGGAAAGTATTTCTGGTTAGCACATTCACTCAGTGGGCAGTCTCGACAGTGATCAAAATAAATATAAACCAAAATATATCTGGACTACAAAATTATTTTGTCTTTGAAGCATTAAAACTGCCCCTATAGTACGATGTTTTAAAAATACTAATGCCAATTTATAACAGCTTCTTATTATCCTGCAACGGTGACTTAGTATAAGAATATACAAAATATAGCGTATTATTAAGTATATAGTATTAAAATGGTTAGGTTTGAAGGAAATTACCTTATTGAAAAAGATGAAGGTTAAAATCTTAATTCCCCCGCTAATAAAATCTGCAGTTTACAAAATTGAATAACAAAAAATTCCCCTAAAAATATCTGTTCCTCTCTTCCTCTCCATTAAAAAAAAAAAATCACATGCATCAATGCAAAGAGAAAATTTCTTAGCCATGACTATAACTTCCATGTACACAGATACATTTCAGCTTGACAATTTCTCTCTGATAGGCACACACAATTTGCTGTATAAGGAGTCTTAGAGAGGACAGTTTGATTCTACCAGGTTTTTCCTCCCCATATGTTTTCATCCAAGTTAACAAAGTACAGTAACAAGATATATAATGCATTTGCTAAAAAGGAATAGAATATTTAGACAAACAGATCCTATTTTTACATAACAAATGTTGCAGTCAGTGGTTTCAAACACCAGGCCCTCCAACATTAGAAAAAGCATGAACCTCCATGCAGCCCCCTTGAGTCCTGGACCACCCTTTTGCAGAATCCAGTACCTCTGCACAAAAGCCAGCTTTCTACCCCGTCTCCTGTCCCCTGGACACAGCTACCCTGTGCAGCTCATCTGCCATTCACCCTCCCCCTGTTGGTTTCTGACCTCACTGTTCCTCCTCAGTAGCAAGTATTGTGTCATATCCAAGATTCCAGTGACTGCCTCCAACAATGTCCAGAGGCAAATGTCAGAAAAAACATGAGCAGAAAAGCACATATGCTTTCCTACCCACATCTGGTTTCTAGCTTTCTGTCTTCCCCCTATTGATCACAGATTATCTGCCAGTCGAAACGTCTGCTAAGATGAAACTAGAAAATTTTAAGTTACAGCGTAAGTATTAAAGCCATAATGAAATGAAAAGAAACTCCATGTTCATAAACTTCATACTGACTTCAAGTGAATAAATATGAAAGTATTAATAACAGTTAGATAAAAATGTCATACTATACTCCACACAAGTTTCACATTTTTTCACGTTTTGTAGGCAGTTACAAATATGTTAGAACTTTAATCAATCAGATAATTTCATACAAAAAATAAGACTTACCTATGGCTGGGTTGTAACATTAGCATCTTAACTCACATATATCTGAGCATATATGTGTAAATAAACATACATAGATTACGAAGTCTTCCACTGTGCCAATATGTTTAGGTACTTTCTAAATGTTTATGCTGTCTTCTCCTTTTGACAACTAATAAAAATAGTGAAAATTACTTTCATAAATGAGAGACAGAAAAGTCAGTACCAATGAAATTAGTAGCTCAAAGCTTTGCAAGATCCCATGTAGTAGTTTCTTATGCATATCACAATAACAGTTCCAAGAAACTCAAATACAGATGCACAGGCATTTAGAGAAGGTCAGTCTTGCAGCAAACATTTTAGCTATAATCTTTGAAAGTCCTGTGCTTGGTAAATTGGATCTAAGTGTAACTTCTGTGGGACCTCCAATATCACTTATAATCTCTCTGTAACTCTGAAAGTAATACTACTTCCTTTCTCTCACCTTGACCTGTCTTTTTAGACAGCAAGCAATCCAGAGAGGGACCTTTAACTGTGCTTGCATGTATAGAAATACATATAAAAATCTAAAACAGATACACAGATATACAGGATAGATAGATAGATAGATAGATAGATAGATAGATAGATAGATAGATAGATAGATAGATAGATAGATAGATAGATAGATAGATATGCATATATAAACACACATTTGTGTTTATCTATAAAGTATGGTATCTAGGGTAAAAGGATGTGTGTGAATAGAAAGCAATAGCTTGTAGGTGATACTGTAATACACATAGCAAAAAAATCTTGGTATTCTGAAAGACTTTGATAATGTTTCTGATATGTACTACATATCATCTTTTAGAATAGTTAAACAAAGCTCAGACCCCATACCCTCTGAATAATGTGAAAAGACAACCAGAGGAAAAAACACAGAGGACTGCTTTCAAGTATGACACTTGATGTTTGAGGCCTTTGCTTTCCTTCAATTTTGGAATTTATCTAAATTCAACCATTGCGTATTTTTATTCTTGAAATTATTATTATCAACAAATGTAGGTGGGCGGGTAAATATTTGTTTATATACTGCTTTTTATCTCTTAGATACACTAAAAAAAATAGCAAATGATAGCCTTTGAAATGCTGAGTTCAGTTGTTCCAAAAGATTATATGCAGAAGAAAGCAAACCATTCCCTCTCTTCTTACCTGCCACTGAAGCACACAGAGAACACCTTTTTTAATAGATTGTCATCTTGCTAGAAATGTTTAGACCAATTAAAATAATTTGAATTTGAGTGGCAGCCAACTCTTCAGTGCCATTCTAGGACAAATGTGTCACCTATTATGTTCTTGGATCCCAAGAGTTTTATAATCATGCGTCATTCTTCAACTTTTTACCCAATCACCCATTTAGACAATTCCTGACAACACTGGCAGTGCATGCAATAAAATTACTGCTGTTCCTTTTTGCCATGAACAAATGAAATAAAACCTCTAACAGCAAATCAATGTCTACACTTTTTAATGAGTATAATTATGGTAGGAAGAAGCAGGCAAATCAATATGAAGATTTGTCAGTCATTTCCAGTAGCTATTTACATTTTGCAGATTCATAGAGTACTTGGAAGAAAAAAAAATAATTCTGTTTGAAAGCCACAACACAGACCTTACAATTATCATATCAACAGTACAATTCTGTATTCCAAAAGCTCTAAGTATTCTCACGGAGAAACAGAGGCATCACATTTCACCTGTCCTACACCGTGTGAGCTTGGTATAAATAGTGTAGAATTTAAAAGCACTACACAATAAAGATACCAGTGTCTGACAAAACCATTATTTCACTGAGAGGTATGATACTTTCCTCCGAAAGGCAATAAAAAGTAAATTCCATGCTGTACTGTACATAAAGAACAGTTAAAATGAAAAATTTGTTGTGTGACATCCCATGTTGTTAACAATATAGGCAGATCAAGATAAGTGGGTGGATTTGGATCATCATCAGAAGACACAAGGCCATATTTGCCAGTCTATTATGTCATGTTTCTTGAATTCATGATCCTAAGAGTGCAATAACTTTTTATGACATGATGGAGAAGTTACATTTTATACATGCTCCAAATACACAGGCAAGATAAATGAATTAAACTCAGCAACCATATTGTATTTTTAAAATGTTATTGAACAATATAGCATATGGACAATACTGAAGTCTAAAGCATACAAAGCATCTGAAAATAGCAACGTAAAGCAAACTGTGATTGCCAGATGATTGACATCAAATTAGTCTCTACTCTTGTAAACCAAAACAGTAGAAAAATATGAGTAAGAAAATAATGTTAAAGAGATTCTTTGTTAAGTCAATGAGGAGCACAGCACCAAAATCACATACACTATTTCTAGAATTGATTATTAACTTGAAATCCTATCCTCTTCCAAAAAAATGGTTCATCCTGTTCAGAAGGGCTATAACATTTTAGGAGCAATGGTTACTCATATTTCCCTTCAGTCATTCCTATTTAAAACAGAGGTAGATGGAAAAAAAAAAAATTGCAAAGAATAATTTTAAAAGAGAAAATGATAGTAAAGTTGTTATAAGACAACCCACTTTTATCCAAATTTTTAAAACTTTATTATTTCACCAATTATTAGTTCCTTTAATGTAATTGCATTTATCTTTAGCTACTAAAAATGTATACAGTATTGCACATCCAAACCTGTGCTTTAACAGTATGCTAATTATACAGTTCAGATGATCTAGAAAGAAATCCATTTTGCACTGATGATATAAGGGAGTGACAGGACAATTTACATTAAGAAATGTTTTCTCATTTTTCTCAAAAATTGGTTTGCACTCAGCCGGAGAAATCTAAATTCGACCAACAGGCATCCCTGGCTGCTTCTCCATGGTTACAAAATAACATGACAATCTGAATGACGAAAAAGATGCACATAAGAATGGGTTACAGAAACTCTGCTGGACACAGGCACACAGGCAGTCAATGTTTTCTTTTGTAATCTGATTAAACAGACAACTATTGTACAGAACAATATTGCAACACTAGCAGCAGACAATTCTCAGTGACATTACTTCAAACATTTTGAATTACCTATTCCAATTTGTCGAAATTAGCCCCCAGGGGAGTTGACCTGTCCACATTCCTGATTTTTATGGGAAGAATTCTAACTGGAGAGTCTAATATAAAGGATCCCCTTTTGCTTAGGGCTTCATTCACAGACCTTTCTTCACTCCAAGTTTAGCAGCGCTGTACCACAGTGTGCTCTTGCACACATTTTCCTGCAGCATTAATATAAACCTGTATAGACAGAGCTTGAAAGAGAGTGATCAGTTTGTATGATTTTCCTTTCGTTGTTCAAGAGATACAGACTGCATCAATGGGGAGATGGCACAGTGAGAATCCTGCTTCCTGGCACACTGCTCTTCATCAGCCACCAACATCTAAGCACATGGAATAGGAGGGCTAAAATCAGTCTTGTTTTATTCATATGATTCAGAGATATCTTGCCAGATACAGTACGAAAAAATCCATACATGTAATTTATCCTCAGACTGATATATTTTATTACATTGTGGATTCGTGGGGAAACAGAAAATGAGTTTCACAAGTTTTTGGGACCAAGTAACTTTACAGATACAGCTGCGCCACTGATGGAATCTAGTGACATATTATGTAATAGTAAAACTGTACCTATGCATAGCAAAAATAAATTAATGCATTCTAATGATATGCCATAGATAAGACTAGTTAGTGTTTTCTTAGACACAGAGCTTAAAATAGTCTGGCATCCAGAAGTGCAGATCCAGAGTGTTTCAAGATTACCAGCAATAGTGGATGCAACAACAGAAAAGAGATCTACAAGGATAGGCAATTTGAGTAAAAGATTACAGATGATCACATCACCCACTTTTTATTTAATAAGGATGTTTACTTAAATAATTTAGAGTCAAACTATTAAATATTTCCATCAGTCAAAATACGGCATTTTAGAACATTTGTCATATGAGAACACCATCTTGAGGTAACCTTTTCTTGGCTTCTCTCTGTATTATAAATTTATTTTTCACAGGAATGAACAGAACTTGAACACCAAATTAAAAACAGCACCACTGGAAGACTTGACAATAAGTGCAAAAACAGTAGCATGTAAGCCTGAAGATAAAAAAAATCCATCATAATAGAATTCAAAAAAATAAAGACGAGGTTAATCTGAAACCTGTGTAAATGAATATCAAGATTTTATTTGATCTCATCAGGTTTCAGCTAGGCCTTGAATGTTCAACATTATGGTTCAGTGCAATTTTGTAGTGTTTCTAAAGAATGGTCACCCCATCAACAGTTTATGGATTTCCACAGAAAACTGAAGTGTCTGAAATGACCCTCTGAAGTTACTTCCTTCTTTGCACAAATGTTTTCAAAGGCATTTTTGAATATGCAAAAGGAAATTTGTACAGTTGCTGTTCTTCTTTTTATAAAACAAAGCCATGACAAATGTGAAACTCTGCAGTGATTTTCTCTGGAATATGTTATGGTGATAAATTGTGGACTCTGGGCAAAAAGCACATAGAGGAAATGAATGGCAATTTAAAATACACCTAAAATTCACTACAGTAGATAATTTCAATCTTAGAAAAAATAAAATTTTCAAAACTATATTTTGCTTTTCAGATCACTGCAATGACTTCGTATCTACAAAATGTTTGTTCAAATTAAGATTCTATTGTAGCTTTTTAAACAAAATTTTCTGAAGGAAAGTCCTTGTGTTTTTGTGAAGAAGGAGTTGTTGGTTTGTTTTCAGATTTTTTCTCCAGGAGTTCAGGAGTCCAACAGCTTAACAACCACTGACAGTTTAACAGCTCTTTCATTCTTACTCCATTTCACAAAACCTGAAAGCCACCTTCTAGAAATGGGGAATTTGATCAGTATTTCAACCTAAACACTTCATCGTTTCAGGCTTCATAGGCAGAAAAACAGTATGATGAATTATACTCAGTATATCATGTCTCTGTTCACTTTCCTGGCACTATCTGCTTGAAGCTAAGAGAAGTCATAATCTGCCAGTTGCTGTATCATAGTCCTTTTAATGATACAAAAGTGTGTACAATGAATAAGCCGAGGATAACTCCTCAGAGTAGTCCTTGTCCCCTTGTTCCAGTTTTGTTCTTTTTGTTTTTACAGGAGAGAACTGTAAAATGTTTGCAGAAGTTGGAGATAATAAAAAAAGAGAAAAGTATTTATAATAGAGTGCAGTGTTAAAGGCGATGGGAATTCCAGAGACAGCACAAACACTTTAAGTGCCTCTGTCACAGTGATTGTCTTGTGATTTAGGTGTTCGACATCACATACCTGAAAGCCTCCAGCGCCTGCTTTTACAGGCTTGGCTCTTCTCTTGTACTAGGTCTGTGAAATAAGAAGGGGAAAAGATGAATTCCTATCCATAAGAAGGTCACATCACCTGCATTCAATGCCACAATGCTGACACTGTACATAGACATATAAACAAATGTTTACGTGATTCATGCTGTCCAGTTTCAGAAATGCAGGCTGCAGTTGCTGTGATTTTTCTACCTAATACTTCTCCTTCTGGCATTTCTGCTGCACTACTGGAAGTCCCCAACAGGAAAGTACCTCATGTGCTCCATCAAGTAAAATTCCCATTTGGGCTTTTCACCTCATGACTGTGGGACTTTGTACAAGTAATAATATAAACTATCTCTCATCTGCAAACGATTTACAATAACATAATCAATAATGTATTTCCTGTGATCCAGGAAAGTAGCATTCAATATGTGGAAATATTTTAGAACAAGAAATTACAACAAATTCCAGTGATTATAGCTTTTGTATTATTGCTTTCTCTCCTTGTAAACATATGTTTATACCCACAGCAGTTACACCATGAAAAGATCATTCAGGAGTTCATTTATTCACTTACCAAAAGGCACTGCTAATAACAGAACATTTTCTAGGGTTCTGCCCGAGGGCTCTGGGGTTTAAACTGCTGTGTTGGCCTTTGCTTAGCAATGGAGAAATGTTGCTACCAATTATTTTATCTCACCCACCCTGCATGCCTCTTGTACATAATGACATTTTTGATGCTTTAAATCTCTTTGCTAAAGGCACTAAATGCAGATGTGTGCTGGGCTCGAGGCTTGTAACTTGTAAAAGGGAATACAGAGGCTGGCTAAATGAATGCTGGTCAAAGGAGTGAGTCAAATCCCTCTGAATTCATGATCTAAAGCACACTAATGGACAGTTACCAGAAGTTAAACGTATGAAACTGGCTAACCTACAATACCATATTCACATACCCTAATCCTAAACTCTAGTTTTTCCATACTAAGTAATTTTTGTTCTCCTGTGCTGCACATATTAGAGAATATAATTATGCTGTAAATTAGCTTATCTACTAAAAAAACAATTGGGAGAACATGGGCCAGAAGTAGTTAAAGGAAAAGGGTTACATGGGCTATTTACCCCTGTTCCAGTTTCATATTTCATATTAAACATAAATGAAAGCAGAAGAGGAAAAATAACAACTAAAAACTTACTGAGGGTCCCAGTAACTTTCCTCTTCCTCTTCCCTGGGAGCATGTGGGTAGACAAGAGTGTGTGCACAAAAGCAGTGCAGGCAGGAGTGCCTCCATTTCCTTCAGTGGTCGCTTATCTTTTTACCTTGTCTGATGTTATGCGTTCTATCAAACTAACACACCTCTCGTTGTCAAACCTCTTTATTGTTGCAACAATAAAACTTCTCTTTACACAATAAACCAAAAATGTTCATTCCCACTACACACATTATCAATTCTTTTTTATAAGGGTCTTTCGGTTTTCTTCTTTCTTCTCATTCATCTTTAGTCTCACTTCCTCAGACCTTTCTCCTGGTTTCCACAAAAACAGTCAAAGAACCCTAAAGTTAAGTGGTACTGCAATTACCTACACAGTGAGTCCATACCATGGACCCTGCATTCAGTACATCAACATACTGTGTACTGCAAGGAAATCCATTAGAAATACTTTTTTTTATTACTTTCATTCAGTGTATTATAATTTCACACTGAAATACGTAGGTAGAATGGAGCTCAGCAATCATGACCACCTGAAAACAAATAGAGCAAATAGATCAAAAAACTCTAATAGAACTATAATCAGCTCATCTTGACTTGCTCATCTCAAAATCGATAACAAATACATGTTTAATATATGTTTAATTTCTTCTTCTCAATATATGCTTTTTAAGTTCTCTAGGGGGATTGTTTTGTTTTCCCAAGTTCATTTTTCTTTTTACAGTTGGCTTGTCTATGTATCTTTGTATGACTTCTGCCTCAATGACACTTGCAATTACCTCCAACTTTTTCATTCATATGCACTTCATTACAGTCTTCCAGATGTCATTCAAATCTGGCAACACCCAACTTGCTTATTAGTAACACTATTAATGAACTGTAGTTTAAAGACTACTATATATGTATAGCACCAGACCACGTTTTGACTGACTAGGATCATTTAAGTCCAAGTATTTAAACCATCTAGAATCATTTATGTCCAAGTATTTAAACCAGATGCATGTGGAGAATAAAATTTTGTGTACAAGTTTATCAATATTTGACTAAAACCTCAAGATTCTAGATCTACATCTAGATAATCTGTATTTCTTAATTATCTGTACTTGCTAATATTCACTCATGAATTTTATAACACCCCTGGGGAAAAAAAACAATTCCTGTCAAGACTTGTCATCTTCCTTCCTTTCACCTCTTCATCAAAAAAGTGTCCTTTGTATAGTCTGTAGCCATTGCAAACTTTTTATAGACTTAAAAAAAAAATTATTTAAGCCCTAAACCAAATATTTTTTGTAAAACCCACTTATTTAGCTATTGAAATTCTTTCTATGAAAAGCAGTAAATGTTTTTTTATAAAGAGTTCATGTTTTTCAAACTCTTGGGACAAATAATAAAGCAAATTCTACTTCAAAGTTTCCATTTTTGAATTGAACCCCCCAAAAAATGAAGAGGCTCCACAGCCTTCAAAGAATATGAACCAAGTTTTCTACAGCTCACACTGACAAATGTATATTGTTCTCAGCTCTCCTGGTAAGCATATGTGCTAGACTGACCAGATCCAGGTCAGACTGTCCTGTAGATGATTCTTTTTCAGGTGTCAAACACACAAAACAAGTAACACCACCAAACAGAACCAAGCAACATGCTGATCAATCTACATCTACTCTGTGTAAGCATATCTCTTCATGCACAGGTGAAAAAGTACCTCTCACCTCTTGGTTACATCTACTACTTTTTTCTTCTCATTCAGCTATGCATTTGGCATGCTAAGCCAAAATTATTCTAATATCCTACCTATTGTATTACAAATTTTGGGTTGTCTGCCAAAGCCTCGAACTATGTTTAAGGCCACTAAGTTATCACTAGTGTGACAGTTACTTAGATTTAGTCCGTGTTTCAGTTCTGGCAGCTGGAATCAAAGGTCCTTGAGAAACTGCTGTTTAATTAGGAAATGTACCGAGAATATGGGGCTGCTACAGTGACCTAAGTCTCTTAATTCTGATGCTAAGCTTTTCCCATTTTGCTGCTTGCAATATGCCTTCAGAAAGCACAATAAATTCTTTTGCATTTCAGACTCACATTTTTACTATTCCAGAATGTGACTGTTTTGGACTCCCCAGAACATCACACTACCTAGCCTTGAGGCAGCAATCAAATTTTGAAACGACTGTTTAAGGTACTTTGCCCAATTTGAAGTAAGTTTAAATTAATTTCAATGCTTTTCTTATTTTTATTTTTTTTTGGACAATTTTCAAGTCAAAAATGACTTGTTGATTTTTGTGTAATATCTTAGCATTGTAGGTAAATCAATACGGTTAGGGCCAGACTCTTATCTTCATTTTTTCCATTAATTTTTCTTTAACTTAGATGATGCCATGTGTCCAAATTTCTGAGCTGATCTCAGCATACATTTATAGGTTAATATTTAAACCATACATTTATTGATTAATATGTGAATGCACTTCCCTACTGACCCCAGAACTGGGAAACAAAGACTGTTTGTGCAAAGGGAAGGGAGAGTTCTTGAGTACCCTGAATGTTTTCAATGATGATTCCAATGAAAATAAAAATTCAATTACTACATAATCTCACAGTTTCAACTAATACAAACACAAAATTTTGATCCAAGAGCTTTTTTTGAGTTCCACTGTTAATAAAAGTGCAGTTTTTATAAGAGTATCCTTTGGAGTTTCTAAAATGCAACAGATGGTTGTGTCTTCTCTTGAAAAATATGGGAATCGTGTCATGCATCTCAGAAATAGTCCATTCATAAGCTTGTATTTCAAAAGACTATGATTAAAGACAAGGTATCTTCTGATAGGTTACCACATGACCGCAAAAGAGAAGTATGGAACATCAAATAAGCTTTCACTTATGCCCAGTTTCATACCCAGTCATCATACATATCATAAAACATTGGCATCCCTGTATTACTCCACTTTTAATTTCTCCCAAAGGATGATCCCATCAGTAGTAAACTCTTCTCTGAATTATAAGTAAAGTCACAATTTGTTGAAACTGAACATTTGCACACCAGTCACAGAACACAGTTCCACATACAGAGGGATTTTATCCACATCATCACTTGGTATTGGGGCAGTTGCACATAATTCATGCGTGGGGATTTTACTTATTATTAGAAGTCTGTTATCGAAGTGGGTAGCCCCAAGTCCTACAGGGAATGTCACATATCCTCTAGATGTCCCGGGAGATTAATTCTGAATACATTATAACTCTGAGCAAGGTCCATTGTAAGGAGTCAATCATTATATTAGCATTATAGCTGTTCTTCAATATTTGCTCTGTTGGAAGAAACAGAATATCTTTGTGCCTGGAGTCTTGACTCGAGGCTACCCTCCACACGCACACTAAGGTGTTATTTTCTCTTAGATATGTTTCTATCTTAAGATTTACCTCTGCATTTTAGAAATAGTATTTACTTTTGTTAACATCTCAGTTACTTACAGCAATATACTGTAGTTCTATAATATTCTTTGATGCATCCGTAATAGAAATTGATAAGGACAAATATTGGGTGAAAGATGCATGGCTTAATTCCCACTATGGGAATCTGCTTCACAAAGCTGCTTATTGCACGATTGATTTTTAGTATCATTATACTAACAACGATCAAAATGTAAATGGACATACACTTTGGATTTACACACTTTATTTTACAATGTTTGTCATCACAGTGATGGAAACAGAACAGTCCCTTGTGATAATAGTTTTCCATAATTTTATAAGTGATTGCACACCAACTTCTGCAGACAAAACACAGTGTACTACACAGAGTACCATACCGCTCCTCCGTATTGGACAAAGGCATAACTTATCCAAAACTCCCTGGTGTCACTTCCCATTTAGTTCAGCTGGCTTTGAACAGGCATTTCAGAGACAGACCCCAAACAGCACAGCTGCATTTGCGCAGCCATTCCCATCAGAGGGAACAAAAAGGCATGGAGACGAGCAGTTTGAGAGCCACTCTTTGGGCACATGGCAAACCAAAACTTAAATGGACATGCTTCCCTGAGAACACATTTTGTAAACTGGAAATGCTACATAAAGATGCTTGCAGGAAAAAAAATGCCATCTCTTGTCTCAAACAGTAATATGTAGTAACTGGAAATAAGCTATCACTCAGGAAAAACACAACTGTTTTTCAGTGCTTTTCATCTCCAGCAATCAGTTACATTCCTTTGTGTTTTGCTCCATTAAAAACACATCATCAAGAACAAATGTGATCAATGTAAAAAGACATGACAACAGAAAATGTCATGCTGCCTTTGGCCAAGATAGAAACAGAACCTGTATGGCATTGTATAGTAGTCACTAGCTAATGTATGAACTCCTTAAAAGACAATTTACTTCATTGTAAAAACAGTGATTTGAGCAACCTTGGTGCTTCTCCTGAAGTACAAGCAGGGAGAAAAGAAGAAATAAAAGACACCTTTTGATGAGAGGTTGTGTCGTCTCCAAACTCGAGGAAATTTAGTTGCTGTTGCAGCAGAGGAATGTGATAGGAAATTTTAGAGTTGAAGGAGAAATGTCACAGTATTTTGATAAGAGAGCGATGAACTTTTTTTCCCTTGTGCCATTATCGAGGCGAAGTGAACAAAATACATCATTTATAACCCACTGCTCTACCATTATCTCCTGGTGAGACACTTGTTTTAAAACACACAAGGACCTTTTTTCTCTAAGACTAAAGCTCTCTGTGAGGCTCAGTCTTCCTTTATAACCATAAAAGAAAGTTGACACTTGTGTGGGCCAAAGTTTCCAGGCAACCACACAAGGGCACTTATACACCCTCCAGGTCCCCCCTCATTCTGAAGTACAGAGGAAGCATATGAACAGTGTATGTCCCTTTGATCACAGATACCATCTAAAACTGATGTAGAGAGAAAATCCTGCTCTTTGGAATAAAGGCACTACAGTCTCCTCAAAGCTTTTTCTTACCTAATATACACGGAAACTAAAGGTTAGCATGGTACCGCAGAACTGCTGAGGTATTTTTCTCTTAGTAGCTACAAAGTGCCACTGATTCTCTCCTGATGTTTAGTACTCTTGCCCATGTATTCTTGCTCCCTGGTTTTGGTTTGCTTTTTGTTTGGGGTCTTTTGTTTGTTTGTTTGTTTTTAAATATTAACCTCCAACACAACAGCTCAGTTGATTAACTGTGCAAACCTATGCTCAAGCATGCAATTGTGTATAGGCACCAGAGCAGTGTAGTAAAGAGCATTCAGCAGAGTGCTCAGGTAGTATTCACAGCCATAGACAAAATTCCACAACAATTCCAATATATCAAATCCACAATGTAAACTGAAAATAAAAAGTATACACTTTCATTTTATGTTGAAGAACAGAGAAAATATTTGTAGTCAAAGTCTGGTACTAATTACTATAACCAATGACTGTTCAGTAGAACCAAATATCTGTTTCAGTAGAATTAAATGTACATTATACTAAGTTACCACATCATAAGATAACAGGGAAGATATCATGATACAATATTCTGAAGAACCCTTCATTAGTACTCACATACTTTATTTGTCCTGTAGTATAAATGTGAGATTCAGACATAAGCAGTCAGTTTAACTTATTTCATGAAAACAAATAAAAAGATTTTTTCCAGAAACAGCAGATGAATTTACTGGAGCCCACAGGTTACTCTGCTACTCCTACATAAAATGTGTTTAACAGCTTAAATGGTTTCTTTTGACTGTTAATATTAATGCATTTGCTGAGTCAATGAGGTAAAAAATACATTATGTGAACAAAAAAGAGAACTCTAATAGGAAAATAAAAGCAAGAGTTATTAATTTACATTGAAATGTACCACATTTCATTCTAAGAAAAAATTAAGAAAACCAGGAGACAAGCCTAATTATAACAAAACTGAGTGCTTCAAGATAATTTTTAGATGCACACAGGATATATATTTGTATAAATATTTACCAAAATACTGCAGCAGATAACAGAACCTGAATGAATTGTCACCTTACGTTTAAGTTGTGCATGTAAAAAGTGAGAAGAAAAACTAAAGATTTTTGAACTATTTATCTAAATTTTCATCTGGAGACAGGTAGTCACGAAAAAAACCCTATACAAAAGCCCAAAATAAGATAAAATAAAATGCTTATTTCTATTTTCTTATTTCTTGTTACTTTTCCATTTCTACTTAAATTAACAGGAACAGCCATGGTTCTTCAGGTTTTTGGCGATCTGAACCTTCCAGAAATTACTGAGATGAAATTCTAATCATGTCATTGCCATATAACAAATGAAAAAAACTCAGATCATAACTAAATTATGAAACTTCAGAAATAAATTAGTAAGGTGGATATAGAAAGCTATTATGTATAAGCATTTTTGCTCCCCATTGCACAAAAAAAATAGAATTAATGTTGCACGTAAGACATCTAAAATGTTTTGCTGAATTTTATCATATTTCTCCTCATATTGTAGAAACACTGCCAGACTCATTCAGAGGGATGGATGTTTGGAGCAAGAAAGAATATTTAGAAGTTAAGTCATTCAAGACTCTGGATGAATTTAGCAGTATATTCTTTCAAAGCTTTACTGTAAGACCAATGATTTAACTGCCATACTCCAAAGTTGGTGGGCAGGTCAATCTATTACCCCGCTCTTGTATTTAACTTTGGTGGAGAGGGGTTGGTCTAAGACCACCACAATCTCTCAAAACAGGATGATAAGTTAATTTCACAGTTATCACGAAATAACATATGATATTAGGTGGTAGTGACATGATAACTCCACTGGAAACAATGGTAATTACATAGTAAATCGTGTCAATGATACTGCATTATCTCCTAACTGTTCAATTAACTCGTGTCACCACTGCATACTATGTTTAGAAAGTTGCTGATGCAATATTTCCGTATCATAATTGCAAAGATAGTTGAAGAAGATAGCACCCTATAATTTTAGGAAGTTTCTAATATTACTTGGTAAAACTATTTCTCTTATGAAAAACAAACAAACATTGAGGAGAAAAATGCGACCTGAAAACCTGGAAGATACCACCTGAAATGGACACAGGTTGGCAAGATTGTCATCAAAAAAATTATTTTTATCTCTTTCATGCAGGGAAGGAGATATTATTTCATAAATTTAATTCCAATTGCTATTTATTCACCTAAACAAATGGTAAGAGCCCTCAGCCATCACTGAAACAATTACAAATTTAATACCTGAAAAAACATAACTTTTCCTATGCTGTGCAGATAGTCTGGTAAATGTGATTACTTTATATTAGAGGAATATGCTCAAGTTGTAAAATAGCACAAGTATGGGGAAAAAATGGAGCTTTTCTTTAACTCCTTCAAAATGCTGCAGCTTCACTAGGGATGCAACTGGCCTTCTCATTTTCACTCATACAAATCAGAAGTCCAGGGAGGTGAAAGGAATTACTCAGACATAAAATGGAATAAAATGCTGCCAGGAAACACATACGGCTATTTTTCTTGTTATTGCCTCTTAATATTCAAGACTGCAGGATAGGATTGTTCTCTTTGAATGGTGTCATGTTCTGTTCGTCCAGACACCATTGCTTTGTAGTTCAACAAGTTTATTTTTAAGGACTATTTTTGTGAGTATAGAATTAAATCATCAGCTGGTACAGATCAGAGTTATAACTAGATCATAGCCAAGGCAGACGGAAGGTGTTATGCTGGTTTACACCATCTTGAAATCTCGCTCTGCAATAGTCCTTTCTGCAAAAGAAAGGGCCAATATCTGTGAGTCTATCTCTATACATCAACCAATAGGAAGTTTTAGAAGTCTCCCTGTGATAAGGATGCTTTGGGAAACAGACACCTAAGTGAACAGAAAATTTTTGAAAATGTCCCACACCATCTTCATGAGGAGACTTGTGGTACTTAAAGCTTTAGACAGCACAGCAACATTTACCTGCAACAGAAACACTTCTGAAGCATGAAGTTGTTTTTGTCGTATTTTTCAATTTTCCTTTGTGACAATGCCATTTCATACAGCTTGTTTGGATTTAGAGCACCTCTTTCAAGGCCAGCTCCACCTACTTTTTCATCTCTGCTCATACCAGTTTTGTTGTTATAAAAGCACAAAGAAATCCGCATGATTTTATCGCATGACTCATTTCCAGCAAATCAACACACATACTTTCAATTTGTTATGCATGAGAGATGTGTAAAACTATACAGATTTGGGACTCTGGAGGACAAAATAAGCAAAATATGTAACCATTGTATCTAAATCACAGCAGAAGTAAAACTCTCATTTTAAAACACAGACTATGCAGCGAACTCAGAAATACCAGAAGACTATAGCCAACAGATCACATCCTAGACTTGTCCTTGGCTGTCCTAAGAATTTACCACATAACTGTCATCTATAGTGATCAACCTGTGCTGCAGAGGCACAACATGCAGCTCAAGTAATGTTTCCACTCCCCCTTCCCAGCAGCCTTCCTTCTCTCAGTCCCCTGGGATTGGGGTGCTACTCATCTCCTTTGGGAGCCCCTGCCCAACTGCTTCGTAGGAAGCTATGGGTGTCACATTGGAAACTAAGTTACTGGCAAATAAGGAAATAAAACAAAAATACACAAAGTTCAAATTTAGCCCGAACCTATTTCAAAACAGTGATATGAATAAGGTATGGTAAAAATTCCTCAAAACTCTAACTCTCTTGTGCTAATTAAGTATTTGAATAAGAGCACAAGTACAAAAACAAAAGAAGAGACATCATCAAGAGCAAAACATATTAGAGAAAAGCAAAACTAAAATCATCTTCCCAGTTATAAATAATTTAGTAGGTTACACTAAAAAAAAATAATAATTGTACATTAAAAAAAAAGAGGGGGGGGAGAAGAGAGACCAGCTGCATTTTCAATTTCTAATAGAAAAATAGTGCCATGGGAGGAGTCCACACTGGTCCAAACTGGATGACTCCTGGGGTTTGGTTTTATGGTTGGAGTTTTTTGCTATTTATAGTAGATTTATGTTTCTTGATTTGGCAAAAGTCTGATGATTTTTGAGACACATGAGACATGAGTTCGACTTTCTGAAAGTGGTCTGAATTACAAAACCACAAGTCAAACAATCCTGATGTAGTACACCCTGTTGCCAACTTCTGCCAACTAATGTTACAGACAATAATGAAGCTGAAATTATAAAAGGGGTTGGTTTCATTGTCTGGGGGGTTTTGTTTGGTTTTTTTTAGGCTTGGGGTGTTTTTTTGCTTTACCATCTTCCACAGAACTTTTGAGAAACAAGACATTTCTTTTGAATCAGATATCCATTATCAATTTGGACAGAGAGCGTCTGAACCAGTATTATCTGTAAATGATTTATGAGGGCAGGTATTTCTCTACCTGAATGTTTTAGTGAAACCATAAATATAAGTAGAGACAGAGATTCAAAGAAAAAGCCTTGAAAAATATTCTATATGGGAAGCTACTTTCATCTGATGAAAATTTTAATTCACCATTTATGTATTTTTCAAGAATTTTCATGTTAGCTAGATCTATCCTGCTTTCTTACTGATATTTTCAACGTATTTTCTATAAATGCTTACATGATAATAAAATATACTGAACTAAGCCAACTGATCAGATGTCTTCCCATTGACAGTAACTAAGAATGCATATGAGTCTGAACCATTATTCAGAAGAAAAAAGTTCATTTGCTATGGCATTGTTAAAACAGAGTTCTAAATTGTTCACAAAGAATGTCTTCGACAATCCTTAAAGCAGCAGTATTCCCTTTTCTGTTACATAACCCGCAAGATATTGAGCGTCAATGACATATTTCCCTTTGGGAGTCATCCATCTCCCTCTCTAAAATGGTGTCAGTAATTCCTTCTCCTAAACAGAGAAGGATGTTTTTTTACAACAGCTCCATGTGGAGTACCCACCCCAGGGTGGAGTAGATATATTCAGCTCCTTCTGTCTTCCCTTCCAAGCTCAGTTTGCTCAGACCTTAAGATAATACTGGGAGCACTATACAGTAGTATTGATACAAAAATTCAAAACTACTTTAATGACCATTTTGATTTATGCTACGTTATTATCAATTTCCAACATACTCTATTTTATGTAAAAGATAAAAAGAAAAAGCAGAAAAAACAGCCTGTTCTCCATGGAATTGATTTTTTTATTGTTAATTTCATCTTCTAGATGAAATTCATGTTTTTCTGATCTTTTTTACCCTTTTCTTATTTCTGTTTATTATTTCTATTCATTTATTTCTCAGTTATTAGTAGTTGGATCAAAAATATGTTTCTATAAATTGAAATGGAAAGACTCTTTTATAGTACTGCAAATGTGTTCAAACAAAGTAAATATTAGGGAAAAGCATGTACCAACTAAAATTCAATTGCTAAAATAGAAATTTGCATGCATGTGTTTCAGTACACTGGCTTCATGAGGACATTTAGATACTTATCTAAGAGTCAACTAAAATACACAGATGCTGGATTATATCCTGTATTTACAGTTCTAATAATGTATGTATTAACCCTGTTTTCTACCAGAAGACTTCAAAATGTTGGAAACATAAAAGTGAATCAAGCATCACCTCTTCCTAATATATCAAGGTAATACTAGCTTTCTTTCACAGTTAATAAAAACAATATATCAAACCTAATTGAAAGTCTTTCAGTTTTATGCAGATTGGGTTGGGCTTCACTTTAGAACTTGACTTCCAACATGTTTCTAATCCACCAGTAAACCTGTAGAAACCAGATCCCAGACACCCAGAATAGGGGAATGGAAAATCAAGGTCAAATTTTATGCATCAGGGAGCTGGCCAGTGCCACAGAGGAAATAATTTGTTATTCCAATTTTTTTATATTATGCTTTTAAATCTCAAAACCCATCTGGTTGTCATACTATCCATTTAGAAAACTGAAGAGGATAGTTTGTTTTTTTTTCAGTTTGTAAACCACAAAATGTAGAGCTGTAACATGTTTATAATTTCTTTGCTTGCATAGTAAGTATTATACTTAGCTATAATAACACAATAAATATAATATTGCTCAAGTAATTCAGGGAAACAACTTTCATGATGGAAAGCATGCAAGATCTATCTCAGATCTCCTTTCTCATATATGTTGGTGCAAGGGAACATACATGGAATCCACTCTGCTGTAGAAGAGTTCGTGAAAGGCAAAAGAGGAGCCCACAGGCCTTTCACACCCTTTTTCAGCTTGTTGCCAAATGGTGTGCTCATCTCAGAGTCTAAATCCTTCCTGTCAAAATATGAAGAGTCCAGTCAGTGCTGGCAATCCAGGAGGGAGAAATTAAATGGACATGAGCTGCTGCAGTAGGGGTGTAAAGCAAAGAAGAGACTGCCACTGCAGTGAGGCTGAACAGAAATACTTAGAACATCTTGCAAATAGCAGTGTTGAAACACTGTGATGAAAAAATGTTACATTTTATTAATGCATGGCTATGCTGTAACATAAATACATAAAACACATGAATTGCCAGAAAAAAAAAAAAAAGTATTCTCTGTGTATGGCTACAAATAACCATATTTATGATTGATGGGTTTTGCATGACCCTATAAAAGAGATATTATGATACGCAGGATTTTAGCAATACAGTTATTAGAGTGAAAAAGAAAACCATTTTCCATCAAATTGCCATCTCCTTCTCCCTAAAAAAAATATCTGACTAAAGCAGAGATAATGTAAAGTTCAGCAATCAAAAATGGCTTCATTAAGAACTTTAATGAAGCACATGGGAGCCATTTATTGACTCCTCAACTATTAAGGCATAGCATTATTACTGCTTTAATAGTATTTCCATTTTCATTTAGGAAATAACTAATCAAGGGATCAATGTACCAAAGACTTTATTTTCTTTCCCATGGGTCACTGAAAGTACATTTTTAAAAATGCAGAAAACGTAAAAGCAATTCCCCCCAGTGCCATATCACATAAGCAATTTAAAGAAATAACAAGGAATGCTAAAGGTCAATGTCTCCTGATCTAAGCCATGTTATAAAACAAATGAAAATTGTTCGTGGTAATTCTACCTTTCTGGTGGAAGTAAGAGATCGCTTTCACATCAAAGAGGCTTACCTCCAAAGTATGCAAAGCACCTCCACCCTGACCTGCTGTCAACCTGTGAGACATTTCTATTTCTCAGCCTCACTTAGAATGCAAACTACTGTTTTCCTGGTAGTTCTCACAGCTCCACTTCCTTTGAGGTACAGATGTGTAGCCAAAGAACCCAATCAGATAACACCCATTTACATATTTATAAAGTCTCCTGTAAAATCTCGTATCAATTGTTGCCACTATATATAGCCCTTTCAAAGTATCTTGTGGGCACAAGCGCTCCACTGCACTGCTCCCTTCAGGAGTCCAGATATATCGTATAATGTGATTTCAATGTAAATGTGGCCCATCACACAATCATACCACTTCACAAACTCTTTTCTGCTGGGGTAGCTTAAATCTAAACACACTCAAGCAGCTTGCTGCACTGGAGCAAGATTTCCTCCACATAAAAAAAGTCAAAACCCCCAACACAACAATGCCAAGGAAAAAAAAATCTGAACATTTTCTGCAGAAAGATGGGCCGTCTCCAAATCCTTGTGCCCTATCAGACAAATTAAAGTAAATCAAGCATGAAATGAAGCAGAAGAGCCCCGAGATAAGGCTCCTTTAAGTCGTTTACAGATTAGGATAGAGAGAGGTGCATCTGGTCTCTGGCAGTGAAGGAGGCCAGTTTCTCATCTCACAATAGCAGCCTGTGTATAGGATTACCTTACCTTGTCACTGACAAGGGAAAAAGCGCCTGCAAAATGTCTCTAACTAACTTCCTAATGTTCCCAGCTAAGTTCTCTTATTAAAGTATTAACTGTTACAATGATAGAAATAAATTTTGATAAAACAAAATAAAAACAGACACTAGTCTGATTTATGAGCTGGTCAGACACTGATAAACTGGAGGCTCTGCTACCAGCAGATGAGCCTCTTCGCTTATCAGTCAGGATTTCACTGCTAGAGACAGCAGATAACTTCCCAACTGGAATTAGTGATTCAGTGAACTGTATGTTACTGGTCAGACTGGTGCTCTAACAGCACCTAAAAAGGCTTCTTGTGTTATCCGATGGGATTTTGTGCGGCATGCAGTGAGACGTTTCCCTGCTGGAAGTGACGGCTGAACTCAGAGGTCTGCACAGCTCATGGGTAAACTGGTGCTCCTGCGGTGGCAAACCAGTCTCGCTTCTCTTATCAGCTTCGACAAATTGCAGGCCTGCCTTCCCGCCTTCCTTCCTTCCTTCGGATGGTGTGTCCCTCCTGCAGCACCCTCACCCGCTTCTGCTTCTCCCCTGTGGACCCCACAGCCCAGAGGCCAAACCAGCATTCCCACGGGTGACTGGCTCCCACTGCTCCTGTGCCACCCCGTGGGCAGAGCTGCCCAGCAGTGCCCAGGACAGCAGCCCAGCCAGCCCAGCAGCCTCAGCTGGTGGCACTGTCCCCTCAGAGCACGCCAGGCCATGGGAGCACTCCATCACTGCGCTGGGCACGGCTGCTCCAGGCTTGCAGAGGTAGGGCAGTCCTGGCAGTCTCACCCTCTCCACACCACTCAACCCTCCCACGCTCAGCACCTTGGAACTGGAACAAAACACCTGGCTTAATGACACTGCTCTGGATGTGCCCCTGGTTTTGCTGTCGTGTGCTACCCTGCAAATGCAGTAACTGCTCTAGGTGCAAAGACACATCCTAGCCTTTCAACAAAGCAAAGTAAGGCCTCTCTCGGAAAGCCAGCAGTAATCAAGCAAGATTATTTATTAAGAAGAAAGTAAGTAGATACAAGCTATCACATACTCATAGCTGGATGTGAACGAATCATTCTTCAAAAGAAGCAAAGTAATAAATCAAATTAAAATCAGTACTTGCTTTGTAATTTTCACCTTTTAGTTCTCTTGGTGAATACTGGAAAAATGTATTTTAGTGGACAAAAATAAAACAGTCTGGATACCAAAACAGCACTATTAAAAAGAAAAAAAAAGTATTCTTCACTCCTTAAAGACATTTTACATCACCTGTTCTTACACAAGGAATGAAGAGCTATGGCATCTCTAATTCCAGTGCCAATGTATGTACTGGGTGTTGTGATGGTGAAACCACATACTATGCTTTTTAATTTCCTGCAGCTCTAGAATGAAGAAAAAACTCCCACCATTACAGTACCATAAGCTAATAATAGATCAAGATAGCACTAATTTACCCTCAAAGCTCTACAGAAAAGGTGTACATGCATCCTTATGTGTGCCAAATGAGAGTATTTAAAAATAGACCTATTTACTACTGATACACAAAGACAGAAATGACACAGAAAGCAGAGTATGATTTTACTGTACTAATCCAGAAAGAATGTAGGGCAGGATAGCAGCAAGTATGAAATTGTCCTTCAGGCTTTAACTGCCAGATCCTAAACTGATGGTGCTTCAGGAAATCTTCCTAAATGTATGAAAAAAGTGAGGCAGAAGGCACTGTACCTCAGCCCAGCGTATTTTCTCCAACCAGCCCTTCATACCAAACTGGATGTTTGGGATACTCGTAAAAATGTCTCCAGCTCCACACAATGCTCAAGCCAACTGAACCGAGGTGGGTCCTGCTGCTCCAAAGCTGCCCCCACTCAGACTCCTCCAAAGCAGTGATGTCTCCTTACTGGCCTTGTATACTGCACACTCTATAAAGTTTTGAGGATCAGGGGTTTATTTTCTTTCTGGAGACTATTTCACTGCCTTTTCATTTGGCAAGCATCGCTCGTTGCTATGAAAATGAAAAATGTGTCATATTATCACCCAAAGATCACACGAACTAACTGTGTTACAAACAGGACAGGTGGATGAAATTATGCATGGAAACACTCCCACAGGAGGCACATTTCTTCCTTTGGAAAGACTGTCTGGGAAAGGGAAGGGCAAATGAAATATCTTTCCCTACTAACTGTCAAGACTAATTTCATCTGTCCTCAGCACTTTCATGGACAACACTCTCTCCCAATGAGACAGATGAAATTCTGTTTATATGTGAAAAATGCCAGCTCTCATTTCACTCCTTCTTACTCTACCTTTTAAATAGACACTGCAAAACTGCACCAGTGCAATATCTTACGCTGACACATATGATGAAACTATGATGAAAAACTATAAGTGAGTGTCTTATTCTGTCTGCATTTTGCATGAATGAATAATCCAAAAGGCAGACGTGCACAAGCTTTCTGTGCGAGATGAACACACCTTATTTGCAGTCGCTGCTCTTTTTGGAGGCATATGCCAGTGACATGTGAAGGCACTGTAAAACACAAATGTGATCTACCTATGTTTTGTACTAATTTATTTATGTTATTTTGATATTTGCTCAAATATATAAAGGGTTTGGGGCAAACAAAGTACAAAGTATTCATACTTGTACCCCAAAATTATTCTCAGCAAAATGAGGTAGTAATTCTCTTCTGTGCAGAGAACTGATACATTTACACATCTGTGACCAATTGATGATATCTAACAAGCACTCAATGCTTGCTGCTTTCAAGTAATAAATCAATTTAAATTATGTCAAATAATTGGCATGCCGTATTTTCCAATTCATTAATACTACGAGAAGGTGACATGTTTACATGATATTGGTAGTGCACCAATTTTTGTAGCAGACTTATAAAATTCTTAGGAAAAATTTTTGTTACCTCATTGTATCAGAAAGATTCAAACCCACTTCACGCTACACTAGACCTACAAATATTTGATCAATAAAAGTTACTTTTTATTCAATAATGTAATATATTATATTACAATGTATAATGTATCTATTAAAATGTACTATATGCAAGTTCCTTTAAAAGCTGTAACTGCTGGCATTTCCAAAAGCATTTTCAAACTTAACAGTCCTTCTGAATTATACATACAAGCCAGATTCTTATTGCTATGTATAACCTAGAACAGGATATTGTTGTAATATGTGATATAGATATTAATTACTTTAAATGCTAATAAGTGACAACTGTATGAAATCAATTCTGTAGTATTAACTGCAGTGCTGATTAACTACCTGCAGATTCTCGTTAAAAAGCCAAAAGAACTGCAGCAGTTCTAGATTCATCAGTAGTTTTGGTGAATTTTACTAGTCAGTGTTAACAGTGTGGTTAATAATAAGATGTAGCATGACCTTGCTTACGAATAAATATAAGATGGCATTTTAGTCTGGTGGCCTCTATCAACAAACCAATAACAGTATTGTACTATTCTCCCATTTCTACTACGAGTTAGACCTTTGACCATCACCGTCATTTTCAATTATTTTTCTGTTCCATTCTCACAACATTCAAAAGCAATGAGTAGGGTTTCAGAATGTTCATGGGTTTGATATACCAGAACAAACTCCACAGATTAATGGATTCTGAAAATACAAAATTTTCTTCTAATCTCCATTTTTTAAGTGTATTACCTAGTGCAAAACTTCTGATGAGAGATCCCCAAAGCCATGGGAATCTGCAATACAAACATAAACTTTCTCTGATAATCCAGTATACTAAAGACAGATGGACATCTATGTTGATTACCTTAGATGTTAAGATGACACCAACAGAGACTTTTTTGCCATCAGTACAATACAAGTAAGTGTCATGATGCAACCAGTACAGTATCCAGCCATGGAGACTCCCTGTTTCATCAGACAGGTACATGTTTACAGCTGGATCAGTAAGCAGGTCATAGCTGAGATGAGTGAAGACCACAGGCCTCGGTTCACACTCCAGGGTCCATGAGATGCCATCTACACTTAGATCACATTCCAGTATTTCAAATAGAATTAATTTTCAATTATTTACCTCTAACCATTTATGAAACAATTTAACAATTTAGCCAGTTTAACCGGAATCCATTTTATCTGTGTGAAGCTTCTGCTATTCCTTAAAAATATACTAGAGCTACAGACAATAATCAGGCACTTTATAAATGAGAATTGAACTATTATAAGTCATGAGCTTAATTCCATTGATTTAGACCATAAAGCAGATTTAAACTGACTCATGCACTTCCAAACAAAACCAACACAATGGAAGAGAATTGAATCATTCACACATTGAATACCTTTACAATACCTTACAACATACTCATCTGATATAGGGTGTTATATTTTTAACAGGCTTAGGTTATGATTTAAAACAGGATTTGATATATTTGAACTGTGAAATAGTCACAGTGTATTGAACTCTGTTCCTGTACTGCAGATCTGATTTCAGAGAAGCAAAGCTGGTCCAAGTAAGACATCCTTGAAGATCACAAACTGTTACCAGCAGTTTTAACAGACTGTATGTGTTCAGGAGGATCAAGTTTGATAGGCTACGTAAGCTCAAATCTTAAAATCAAATCAGCAACGCATCGGCAATGTAAGAGAGAGCAGATTTTTTTACCATAGGCTGTCTTCCTTAAATTCTTGTACCAAAGTGATAAAGGGGTTTTACCATTCTGAATGTATGTCTGCTTTGCATATTCTTTGTGTAGCATAGAGGTATTTGAGGTAGCATGATTATGAAGTATTCTAAGTTGCAGAAATAGTCAAACTGGGGCATCACAGAACTATGAAGATTAAATTAGTATTACTGATTTCTCTTTTTTTCTTTTTTTTTTTTAACTTAGTTGGACCTCATTGCATTAAAACCATTGTTTAACCAAAGTAACAATTCTTCCCAAATCAATTTCTCTGTGTTTCTTAGGAAGCACATGTATTCTGATTACACTACAAGTACAGACAGTCTAATGTAAAGTACCTGAGAGAACTGATCAAGAAAGGCATAGGAAAATGTAGGTAGGTAAAATGACAGATTATTATGAACAGCCAGGAAGGGATACTTCTAACTGCTATTGTCCAAGACTCTCTTAAGACATGACCATATATCCCACTAGTGCTTTCACTCATTTTTTCAGGCATACTAAAAAACTTTTCTGTTAAAATAAAACTAATTTGACCACTTTGTAAACCTATGTGTGAAGGAATATATACTAAAGTACTTATGTTAAATAGTTCTGAAGACAGCCCATCAGCCTGAACTCTGTGCCAGTGTCAGTGGTCTCTGTTGGATGAAGCATGTACTTTGCATGGTAGAAGCATTAAACTCCATTTCTGTTCAAATAAAACAATACACGAACTAAATAAAATGAAGAATGAAACCCTTAAACCTTCAGTGGCTCTCTCAATGGTGTCTATAATAACTCTTAAAAAGCACAATAATCAGTATTATTATGCTAAGCAGTACTCATTCATATAGCAGCATCCAGTACTTCCCTCCATAAACTCACAGTCTTATAAACACTTGAAAAAACCCCACAAATACTTGTTTTAACAGACTTACAAATACATTCAAGTGTTATTGACTGTACAAACTTGCAGCACTGGAGCCATTTTAAAGGGGTGTCAGAAAAAATTATCATGCAACTACTGTTCATCAAAAAATTGTTGGCTACTTTCACTTCAAAGATACAAGTGTATTCCTCTCCCACCTCTCGCTTGTATGTTTCAGTAAAACAGACTGTCTCGGATTCTCTCTTTGCACCAATTGCATATTTAATGCCAAACAGTTTACTAATTAATCCAAAGTCAAAATGAAACCTATATTTATAAAGGTAGGTGAGGGTTCAATTATTCTTTGCTCTGAAGGCTCCAAGACTTGAAGCAGGGTAAGAAGAGGACCAGTGGAAGAGGGAAGAAATTTTCACAAATGTTTTATTTTGAAATAGTCTAATTCCCATTAGAAGCATACAACTACTTTATCTTTCTTCTTTTGCCATTAATTACAAATAAATTCATCTTTCTCTTGTGAAGCCTGGAGTTTGTTGTTGTTAGATGAGTTGCATTCAAACTCCAACAAAAAAGATGAAGCCAACATTGAAATTCATCTCACAGTCCAGAATTTACTTAACGGCCAGCCTGTGTGCTGTGATAAACGGAATGATGATCCGGCAACATGTCTTTATCCATGGTTTGCTTTAATTAACGCCGGCTTGTTTGTTGAAAAGATGATTAATATGCCAATGAAAATTGCATAATTGAATACCACAACACTGGCACAATCAGAAAGACACATGCAGTTTTTTGATTAACATTTATTATTATTATTATTATTGTGTGTTTTAATGTATTCTTCTCACTGTGAAATGATGCAGTTTTTGACCGAGAGGTGAGGAAATACCAGGTTAAGTACAAGATGTTCCGTGGGCAAGAAAAAAGATATGGTGCAATTTAAGCATGCAGAAATAGTTACTTGGTCAAGTAGTCATTTTTCCAAACTCAAAATAGAAGTAAAGCAACTTCAGAAAAAGGAAATACAGGGAAAATAACAAGCTATAATAAAAAGCATAAACAAATATCAAAATCACAAATGACCAAGACCATTCAACAAAAAGCATGAAAAATACAAAATATACATTCAGTATGATAAGAATTAGCATGAGGAAAGTGGAGAAAACAATTTTTAAGAAACAGAAATTATAAGAAACTTTTACTGTAAAAGCACATTAATAAAGCACTAGAAGTCCATCCCTTTCCAGAACTTCACCTGAACAACTGTCCTAACTGCTAATCCATGTTAAAACATGGTAATTCGATGTTATGATTGGCACAACAGTGACAATTAAGATATAGATCAGGTTTTATTTTGTCTATACTGTTTATTTGGTTAGTTCTCCTCTACTTATCCTTACCATCCAGCTTAAGGCAGATTTTAATATTATTTAATCATCATTCTTATATAAAAACTAACTTTAAAGGCCAGGAAGATCCCTTTTCTTTACAAAACTGAATTCAGACTTGCATAACAATTCAATAGTACAGTTCTGTATATATAATAGTTCTGTAAATACTTTCTGTGCTGGAAATAAGCTAGTAGTAAAGTTGACAATTTTTGAGCTAAGGTAAGGCAGAAAACTTTCCAGAGTTCTCCCCCAAAATTAGCATCTACTGATTTCATACTTTCTTCAGTACTTTAAGCAGGCACAAGAATTTTCTGATAACTGAAGTTCCATTATTTAGATTAATAAACACTTGCACAGGATAACACAAAACAAATAGCGCTGCACCTTTACCATAATCAAATAAAACACCAAGGAAAAATTCCCACTTATTTCTTTCTACAAAAAACAGCACAAGTAGTAAGATTTCTGCAAGAACTGCTTTCCAAGGACCCTCACATTATCCTTAGATGGATGAGGGAAAAAAGGAAGGGGAAAAGTCCCACAGGTAAGGACCGCATGCTTCAGCTGCAACCTTTAATGATTTCTGTGGATCTAAAGGGACCACAGGAGGTACTGCATTCCTTCCAGCAATCCCCAGGTAACACCTGATCCTGAGGACAAGTAATGAGAACTCAGGGGAGTAGGTAACACAGCCTGGAAAAGCATGACTGTGCAGTGAAAGCAGAATCCATCCATCCTGCTTCATCCTCCAAGGCCATCTGGATATTCTGCCCTATGCTCCAAGCATAGAATCCTCCATACTTTGCTTTGAAATGAATATATTTTTGTAGAAAAATCCTGTGTAGGGTAAGCACATTGGAGACACATGAAACTCATATGATTTCTAAGCAAGAGGATCAGCAAGGTCTGTCCCAGATCCCGTGTCTTTGGGAGACACTGATTTTCCAGTCTGCATTTTAGCTTTGGGGGATATTTAAGCTCCTGTGTGCCCACATTTGCACTCAGTATCTGGAAAGTACCATCAGGGCAAACAAGATGAAGGTTTTGCTTCTAAAGAGTCACAAAGGGACTCCAGGAACCACTACTGCATTTCTTCATGCAGCCATTCTTAGGATAATTAAAAAGGCCCTTTACCTTATGAGGAGTAGAACTAAGAAAAAACATCATCACCATGATAGGCTTTGCAAATGAAGATTTGGGAAGGGCTCTACCCACACTTGCTGCAAGCGCACTGATGGTTAAAAAGGCCAATGCAAGATAGGCAAGTCCGGCTGCAAAAGGCACAGCAGAAAGTCTCCATAGAAAAAACACAAACTATCATATTCAACAGGGGCAGAGAACTTGGGAAATATTTGATTGCTGAAAAGGTACAAAGATTTTAAATGAAACCACACAAAAATATTGATAGAAATTGAAACAACTTAAAAAGCAGAAGAGCTGAACAGAAGAAAAGTCACTCCTAGGCATAAATTCCTGACAACAGTAACCATCTAGGAACTCCTTCAACTTTCAAGAAATGTAAAACTTCTCACAGGCATGATCTAGGGAAGAGTGAAGTGGCTGGAAGTGCTGAGGACCACCCACCCTGCACAACACCTGTACCAGGAGAGACTCAGCCCTATCCAAAAAGCTGCCAGGAAAAATATTACACTGTCCACCACGGGGACCATAACTAGATCAATCTTTTGTTTCTCTGATAACATAATCGTGCAACTTGACTATTTTCCAAACATCTTCAAGTTATGGTACCAGCCGATTCAAACTTCAAGTTATAATAAATATTACTCTGTAGATTGTAGAGGCACACACTGCAATTTGCTCTAACAGCAGACCATGCCTGCTGTCCTGGACCTTTCTAGGTATAAATTCTAGAATTCCATATGAAATTACTACAAAGTTTAAGTTTCATTTTGTTGCCTTTTAATTTACCTTACTTTTGAAGTAAATAAAATATTTTATCTTTTTAGTTCTCAGAGTTCTTCCTAAGTACGGTAAGCCTTCTGTAGGGTTGCAAAAGAAATAAATAGAGGTGATAAGGCAGTAGTATGTAAAAGCATGAACAGCAAGTGTAGTAATAAACATTCCTCCACTTAAGGAACCAGAGATCATCAAATGAAATATTCAAATGGCATATTTAAAATACACCAAAATAAGGTTATTTTTCTACCCAACAGCAGGGCAAGAATATGAAGGCCAATGCTATAGAAATAACAGAAATTCATCTGAGCGAAGTTCTTCAAGAGTATCAAATGTAAATGTAAGATGCCACTTCTGATCAAGGCATTTGCAGACTGCAGATGCCAGGTTGGCATAATAGGAAAAATACCACTGTCTGCCTGGCTGTGCTTATCATCTTTCCCAGTTCATCCATTATTGGCCATTGCCACAGACAGATACAATTCTAATTAGTTTATGACTGCTCAGTAGATCCTTAAGATATTTCTTCTGCAAATTCAATGTACTAAACTTTTTAACATTTTCTAAAAGTTTGTCTTATACAATTTTCAGTCATTATCATTCTTTTTCTCTGCTTTTTTTCCAAGTTGTTTTCAGTATTTTTTTTCTGTTGAGACATATGAAACCTAGTATGAAACTGGTTTGGTCTCACTGCAATGCCAGACCAAGATTTTAATTCCCAAGTAGGTTTTGAGCAATCAAAAGGAGCATACATTTTTTCCTAGAGGTTTATAAAACTCGTTCCCAACTTAGTATTATTTTAACAACCTTAAATAATTAATGAAGTTAATAAGTAAAGATGAATAAATAAATCCCTACCAAGAACAGATCTTTTTACATCACTGCCAGATGGTGCCCTAAAAATTCAATACTCCATTATTTTATAAAAACCTTTTGTTTATGATTCTTAAGCCAGGTTCACTCCAGGTGATTATGCCACACATACAGCAGTTTGAATTAATCAGTTTGGGAGTATGGTTTCCTGAGGATCAGATATTTTATTAAATACAGATATCAGATTTCTTCTTTACTAATATGTAATTCAGTATTGAAATATCCAATATATATTACATAAGGTCTCTTTATTAGAGGTGTGTGTTTATAATTTATATTTCTTTCATCTAGAGAATAGGCTGTGAACCGTTGTGGACATGTGAGTTCCACTGACTCGGAAAGGGCTACTTTCTGAGTAACCGCCCACTAAATCAGTGAGGCATTCCTATGTAGCCTTACCAGTTTCTGGACTTCTCATTCCACATACTTTGGTCACCTCCATTCCTGGAATACAAGCTGAATTGTAGGTCAGGTTAATAAAATTTATTACTTTATTATTCTGTTCAATTATTCACTTAACAATTCTGATGGATATTAGCATGATTGTGAATGTTACCAATTTATATTATTTCTTTGCATGTTCTTATTTATTGTACAATGTTTTCTTCTAATAATTCCATATGTAATTTTGCAAAGATTTACTTTCAAAAGAAATTATTTCCTTGTCACTACAGGACTCATTCTTACAACTGTTCTAAAGAAGGCCACTGCTGTGCCAACACTTTAAAAACAGAAAGAGAATGACTTGGATAACAGATCTGACAGTCTGATATTGATACATGACAAAGCAGTTTGAACAGATGATATACAGCTTAATTAATAAGGAATTAAATAAAAGTAATAAAATTACTTCCAATAACATATGCTTGAGGAAAACATCCTAAAATACTAACTTTGTGTTTTTTCTTAACCAAGTCATGCTTAACTGATAAAAATCATATGCCACCACTATTATATTTACTCTTCTGTATGGTTTGACTTAATACATTTTAATTAGGGGCAAGATATCGTTAGTCAAAAAATGAAAATTAGTATAAACTGGACAAATAATAAATATGAATATTGTTAGTCACTGAGTGGATCTATTTCTAGTGAAACCCAGAAAGCACTGGTTCTTGACTCTTTAGTACTTAATTATGAATGAAATCGAACAAAGAATCAAATTATTTAATGATAAAAGCAGAGCAAAAGAAAACAATTGGAAAAGACTAAATAATGAAGGGTGGCACAGGACAGCATAATGAGCTGGCAAATCTGGACTCACTGTATGTGTGTGGGAACAGAGAAAAACAAAGTGCCCACGGGACCAAACAATGCAGGACATACCCCCAGGCCACGGGACTCACTTCTGAGAAGTACTGGCTACGAAAAAATGTTTTGGGATTCAGGCCTCTTATCAGCTGAACAGGATTTCCCAGTTGAACACCGTAGCCAAAAGTGGAAATGTACAGTAGCGAGTGCTACTGAACAGTAGCAATGGAGAGATACATTGTGCTGCAGTAGAAAGGTTATATTAACTGGGTAAAATGCCATGGCATCCGCCTACCTAATTCTGTCCCCAGTTCTCTTGCCCTAGTTCTCAGAAAAGAAGTTGAAAATTTTGAGGAAGTTTATTGGAAATACATTACACTAAATAAATGGCCAGAATGGATGTCTTGTGGAAAAAGAGACAAGAAATTAAATCTTCTCAGATTATCAACAGGAATGCTGTGGTTTGACTTGGATGTACACATACATAAAAGAGGAAAATAAATGTATGATAGTGTTCTTGATCAAGCAACCAAAGGTGCAGGAAAGATGTAATAAAATGGCTGAAAACAGCAAGTAGACAAATTTAGACTCAAATAGTCTGGACATTGTTAAAATAATTCTCCAATATAAAATCAAACTATCAAAATACAATAGATATTTATAGAAAATCTAAAATCAAAATTTAAATGTCTCTACTCGGGACAGGGAAGACTACACCTGGAGTACTGAGCCCAGTTCTCGGTTTCCCTGTACGAGACAGACACGGACATACTGAAGATAGTGCACCAAAGGGCTACAAAGATGATTAAAGGATTGGAGCACCTCGTAAATGAGGACAGGCTAACAGTGTTGGGACTGTTCAACCTAGAGAAGAGAAAAGGCAGAGGAAATCTCATCTATGCATATGAGCACTTGAAGGGATGATGTAAAGAAGATGAAGCCAGGCTCTTGTCAGTGGTGCCCAGTGACAGGACCAGAAGCAATGGGCACAAACTGAAGCACAGGAGGTTCCCTCTGAATTTCAGAAAACACTTTTTTACTGTGAAGGGACTGACACAGGTTGCCCAGAGTCTCCACCCTTGGAGATGTTCAAAAGCTGTTTAGACATAATTCTGGGCAATTGGTTCTAGGTAGTCATGCTTGAGCAGGAGGGTTGGACTAGGTGACCTTAACCACTCTGAGATTCCACTATTCTGTGATAACTGTGATAACTGGTTACTAGGTCATCCTAATCCCGGAGTTTGATAAGAAAAGGAGCATGCTATGAACCATGTTGTTCAATGTCTTCATCAATGACCTGGAGGAATGGCTGGCATGTACTGTCATCAAATCTGCAGATGTGTCACATTTGGAGGGAACCCTTGCAAAGGCAATCCTGTCATTCAGAGCTGCCTAGACAGTTTGGAAGAACAGGCTTACAGTAACTTCATGAAGCTCAACAAGGACAAATGCAATGTCCTGTGTTTGGGAAGGAAGGCAGGCTTGCAGTACTACAGGCACTGCCTGGCTGGGGAATAGATCAGCTGAAAATACCGAGGCACGCTTGTTGACAGAAAGCTGAACATGACCCAACAGTATGTCCTGGCAGCAAAGAATGTCCACAGCTCCCTGGGCTGTATTAACATGACCACAGCCAGCAGACCAAGGGAAGTGATTGTCGTCCTCTGTTTGTTAGGCCACATCTAGAATACTATATTCCAGTACTGGGAATAAGTTTTAAGATGCTGACAAAGCGAAGAAGTGAAGCAGAAGACTATCATAATGTTCAAGATTGCTGGAGTATATACCTTGCAGAAGACAAAGAGAACTAGACTGATTCAGTCTAAATAAGAGAAGACTTCAAGGGGAAATTAACAGCAGCCTTGCAATGTTAAGAGGAGGTCATCAGGAAGGCTTTTAACAGCAATGCATGCCAGGAGGACAAGAAACACTAGACATGAATATGAACAAGAAAAAATCAGAATGGATATGAGGAGACACTTTTTATCATCAGGACAGCAAAGCATTGGAACAGGTTGTCCCAAAAGCACATGCAGTCACCATCCTTGGAGATTTTCAAGATCCAACAGGATCAAGGCTGAATCCTCCTGGTCTGATCTCAGAGCCAACCATGCTTTAAGCAGGAAGCTAATCCAGGGGTATCCTGAGGTCCCTTCCAACCTGAACTAATACTGTTCTAAACATATCTTGTGCCTCAAACCATAATTAAATTTTGCCTTCAAATATTCCTTTTGCTTTATGGCTTGTCATACTGGGTGTTTTCTCATGGTCTTTTAATTTATACATTTTATGAATCTATAATTTCCCTAAATGTTTTACTTAGCAGACATAGTCTCAAATAGTCTACGTGTAGTGAACGACTAGTTTGGCCACTTACAGATGCATAAACAGTTGCACATGTAGCTGTTATTAAAGCAAAATTTACATTCATCAATGCACTGCTGTCACGTTGAAAAAACAACCCTAAGAGAAGGGAGATGACAGGAAAAATATCAAACACTAACAAAACACTTTTAAGTTTTCCTTCTTTTTCTCTGCAAAAGCATCAGAGAGATTGAAGAACAGAGTAATCTCATTTAAGACTCCCTAAAATTTGAGTTTTCAATAGACCATGAAGCATTAGCTTGCTATTCACATCAGCCTAATGAAGTAAGAGCCTTTACATTTAAGGCATACCATAGACAACACAAAAAATCCCCTACTATATCTTTCCAGGACACCCTTACAGTAGGTGATCATACAGCTTGTGGTTACCTGTAACAAACTTCGTGAACAAGCAGAATTGTAAGTGACTTGTGGTTACTGTGCTCTGATGATTTATACAACAACTTAATGAAAGAAGCTCCAGGAGAAAATGAGACTAACACAATCACACAGCATCCAATATATAGAAAAGTGGACTGCATTGTACATTAAATCAATGTCGCAATGGAAACAGCTCATTGGGTGTCATTCCCTAGAGCCTCTGACTTGGCCACTTGTCATGGATTTTGAAAATACATTATATTTCACATTTTTAAGCCCTATGGAGACAGTATCATCAAAGGTTCAGGATCTGTATCTTGATTGTTTTAAGCAAATGGGGCTCCCAAGATATAAAAGCTGTGGAGATAGCCATGTCCGGTCTTGTTCCTGATGACTTTGCACTTCTAGTGAGGCTCAAGGTGCATGACTGTTTTTGCAGCAAACAATAATATCATTACAAACATTAATTACGTAGCGTCAAAAGCCCTAGGGAGTGATGCATTCACACACAGAGTGGGATGTAAAACCACAAAATAAAAGAAAAATACATCTACTGTTTTATTTTCCTTTAGATTTACTACGGATGTGAACATGTTTTCCAGAGTTTTGATAACCTACCATCCTCAAAGACTGTAACTGTAATTGCATTGCTCAGTGTGTGCAGAGAAAAAAAAAACAACAAAGAAATCAAGCTGTAGACATTTCAAGCTAGGTAGAAAGAACTTTGCTATTCAAATTTAGAGAAATTTTTCCCTCTCTGTGACTTAGTTGGTCATGAAGCAGTTCTGTGCAAAAGAAGAAAATAAGATTTAAGACAGCTTAACCCTAGAGATATTTGTAACTTTTTTTTCTTTTCTGCACTGAAAGAAGTCTTATGACATTTCATTTTCTTACTGCTTTGTAAATTCTCTAAAAATAACTTCCCTGTTCAAAAGCATTTTGGCAGTATTTATGTGCACTCTCAGAACAAGGATGATTTCGTCGAAAGTGCTTCCTGATATTAGAGCCGGCCATTCAAATACATTTTACACGAAACAAAAATGTTAAACATACATTTAAATACATCAGTCAATTTTGAAGTCTGAGGAGCAGAATCTGGCCCCAATTATCCTTTCTTGTATTTAACTAATCTTATTTCAAGATCCTGTAAATTAAACAGAAATAACAGTATAACTATTATCTAGAAATATCAAATAGGAAACCTTACAATTGTTACCCTGACATTAGTGAGGAAGCAAATCAATTCAAGTGAGAATCTGAGCATGTATTTTATTTGACTTGTGAGTAGAATTAAAAAATTAGCTGTTAAAACTGCAGTTAACCGTTCAAAACTGACTTCAGTCGCCTAAAAACTTGATGGCAAGTATAAGATATACATCCAGGTTCTGTCTGCAGTAAGCTGAGACATGTTCCAAGAGGTAAAATTATCCTCTTTCTTCTAGATAACTATCTTAAAATGGAAGGAGTAAAGGTGCTTATCTCGCTTCATTGACTAAAGACTACCTTAAACTAACTTGGAGATTAATATATTTAGATAAGACAAAATTAAAAGGACTATCTATCTATACATTTCTTGTAATGCTGTTCTTACCCAGAGTTGCAAACAGGGAGATATTTGAAGGGCAGCAAAATATACTTCAGCAGAAACATAGGCTGCAAAATTAAAATGAAAAGAAGCACACAACATGGTCTTGGTACCCAGTGGGGCAGACATGATGGTGACTATAGACACAAAAAAGGCTGAGGCCCCAACTGCCTTCTTTGGTTCATTTTTTTAATTCTAAGGTGTTCCACCAGGCTTCCCAAGTTCTTGAGCTTAGTGATAATAACCTAATATCATTATCCACAAGACTGGAAGATTAAGTAAGGGAGCACTTAAGCAAATTGGACATACACATATCCATGGGACTGGATGGGCTGCATCCAAGGATGATGAGGGAGATGACCAATGCCACTATGAATTAATTCTTCATCAGCTTTGAAATGCTGTAACATCTATGAGGAGAGAAGTTCCCTCATGACTAGAGACAGGCAAACCTTACAGCTAGCATCAAGAAGGATAAGGAGGAGGTTCCAGGTCGGCTAAGGGGTTTTTAACACAAACTACATAAGCAGGAATGTTATGAAGCAAATTGTCCTCAATGTCATGACCAGGCACATACAGGATAAGAAGGTGGTTTGGAGCACCTGGCATGGATTTACTGAAGACAAATCATACCTGACCAAACTCACTGACTCCAATGATGAGATGATTGGCAGAAGCTGAGAGGGGACAGCAGTGGGTATTCTCAGACTTTAAAAGGCTTTCCACAATGTATTCTCATTAACATATTGTTGAAATATGAATTTATGGATAGATTACAAAGTGGGTGAAAAACAGTCTGAACCACTGAATCAAAGTAGTGTGAACAGCCGTATGAAGTCCAGTTAGTTAGTGTCATCCTCAAGGAGCAATTCTAGGGCCAATGTTTTCTAACATTATTATTAATGGTATGCTTATAATGAAAAAATGCCCTTCGCGTTTGCAAATAATATCAAATGGATGGAAGCAGCTGGGAACTTCTGGAGGGCACAGCTGCTACTCAGGGACCATAACAACCTGTAGAAATGGGCTGATAGAAACCAAATGAAGTTCAGCTGAGGCAAATGCTGAGTCCTGTACCTGGGACAGGTTGGCCTTGTGCAATATTACAGGCTGGGCAATGCCCAACTGGAAAGCAGCTTTGCTAAAAACAATCTGCGAGTAGACAATTTGGACTTGTATCCTCAGTGTGTTCTTGCAGCAGTGAAGGCTTGTTGCATCTGAGCTCTGAATGAGTCTGTCGAGTAGGACATACACACATACTGGGATGACTCTGGTGGAGGACCAAAAGACTGCCAGGGAACTTCAGCAAGGTGTGGCTGAAAGGGCCGGCAAGATCAGTGTTAGGACAGTAAGGCTAAGGAGCTTTGATTGCTGTATGCCAACATATGAAGGGAGGGCTTAAAAAACAACACAAAGCCTCCTCCCTATAGGAAATGCTCAAATTATTGAGAAAACAAGAAGAAACAAACACAAGTTGCCACAAGGGAAAATTTTATCAGTTTCCACAACAAAAGGCAGGCAAATATTAAAACAGCTAAGCAAGGAAATCAAACACCAAACACTGCTAAGAAAGTCTGCGGATTCTCCACTGGTGTTATTTAAACCAAAGTGAGCCCAGCTTTGACCTTGGGTTAGACTAGATGACCTCTGAAGGTACCTTCCAATCAAAATGACTGTATGATTCTAAATAGCAATAGTATTCATAGTTATTAATTAATAATTATTAATTAATAATCAATATATTAATACTTTATGTCTTCCTGAATCAAAGCTCTCCTAGACGAAAAAGTCTGATTACATTTAAAAAACATTACCAGTGAAAGGAAAATAGTTTGCATAGTAATCTAAATAAAAAGCCCAGCTTTGCTCTTACTCATAACTCATGTCACTTATTCATGCTTTCTCTTCACGATATGTAAAACATATTTTAAATACAAATCAGAACTAACGACAAGGTCAAGACTTAATAATTTAGTTCTTAATTGAAGTTCATTGGAGTATGGGTAACAACACTGAGTAAAAGGATGTAGAAAATCTCACTTCAGCTGCTGCTTATCATTACATATATCTAGAAGTCTCTTTATTCTGATTCCATAGGCGTCTAAACTGAAATGCAGTTGCGTCCTGGGGTGGTAGGTTAATAACCCTCTAAATCTATCAAAATGCAAAGAGACAAAGAAAGAGGTTCTCCACCTTCAGAGCAAATCAAACATACCTGAACAATGCAGAGTACAGCACAGAGCACAGCTGTCACATTTGCCTTCACAGTGAAACTTGCGATAGTGACCACAATTTCATAAAAACTCTGATCTAGGAACCAGGACACATGGGTCCCATTTTGTTTCACTCTTAGAAGACTCCAAACCATTTCTTTTGCCTGCAAAAATACTTAAAAGGGAGAGAAAAATTCTCTATCCACCCTTTATGTTGTAATAAAGATTTGTTAGCCAAGAACTCATGACGTACATGGCACCTTTGCTATTCTCATCATCTAATGACAGAAAGATGTGGATTTCTGTGCACTCCTCCAGAATTTAGCATATTTTTGGATGGAGAATCAGTTAATTCAAAATAGAAACAACTTTGGAAATACAGACATGAACTCAGCTCTCTCCCTTCCTAACTGGATGTCCTAATCTCAGGACTACAAAACCCAAGACTAATAAAATGGAAGAATGGAGAAAAGGCTGTTTAAAAAGATCAGAAAATAGAAAAATTTACTTTCTTGCAATATGAACCACCTTGTACCACGACAGTGGTGTGGCACTGGAACAGGCTGCCCAGAGAAGCTGTGGATGCCCCATTCCTGGAAGTGTTCAAGGCCAGGCTGGATGGGTTTTTGAGCAACCTTGTCTAGTGGAAGGTGTTCTTGCCCATGGCAGGGGTGTTGAAACTAGATGATCTTTATGGTCCCTTCCAATCCTAATCGTTGTATGATTCTACCCAATATAAAATTCTATCTCAACTTACTCTGTTCTTTTTACTTCCTACTTATTCTTCCCAGCACATGCTGAGTGTCCTGATGAAGCTTCTGATTAAACATCAAATGATTAACACAAGAAATGTATAAAGAAACACATGAATTGTGGGTGAATAAGTTTCTCAGTTTTGGTAGCTTCATAATGCTGGAAAATCATGGCGTGGGAAGCAAAGAAAAGCAGGACATGTTGGTTTTGGACATCAGTAATGCTGGATTACCCTGGAAACAAAACTTTTTCCTCCCCTCTTCACAGGCAGCTACTGCCTCAGCGATGGTAATCAGTAACACTGAAACGTAAACCATGCATTGCTGTGCTATAACTACATCAGACCACTCTAAGAGAAAAGATACCCTGAGTATAGCTCAAACAGCCCATTTTCTGCAGGGCTGTAGACAACTCTTTAAAGCGGTGCCAGTGCAATATTACTGTCACCACATGCTTACTGTTTTTCCAGTCCAAGTAGAACGTGTCATAAATTTCATGCTACATTTTCTGACAAGTTACTGCTTCATGTTAAACTTAGACTTCAAGTGACCTGACATTAACGATGTTTATCTCCTACTTAGGCAGCTAGAGACTAAGACATGTTTCCCTCATTTCTAGATCAGCCATGCTAGCCTCAATTCCTACTTCGTCGCTCTGACTGGGAGCTACCACAAGCAGCAGCGCAAAGGTTTTTACAGGAGGCTCAGAGCTTGTATCCTGGTGATAAAATTAGAGAGGAGAATTAAAGTGATTACGCTCTAAAAATGACTTACTAGAAGTGACAGGTTTTTTTAACCTAAATATTTTTTAAGTACCAAATTTGTCACTCCTGTAAGTTATATGCTACTAACTGTAAAATTATTTTATTGCAGCAGTAAAATAAATGAAGTACTTTTAGCGAATGCTTTTAGATAAATCAGGAACCTTGTATTCAATTCACATTTTATTTGCTTATATAAGGATTCTTTTATTTTTGACTGAGTTGCTGCAGACCTCTGAATCATGAAAAGTGTGTCCCCACAGCACTGTCAGCCCCTAGTTGGTCTGTCCTTAGCCAAAGCAAGCCACAGAGCAAGGTGAAGTGAAAAACGAGGTCGTTACAACTGCTGAGGTGGTCTAGTGATGATTTAGAAGATGTGACCAAAGGAGAAACACAGAAAGTATAATACCACACTGTAATTATTTCACACAGGTTGGAATACTGCGTGTGCCAGAAGGGTCAGATCCTTCCCATTATGCCTCAAGAGCCTCCACTCAGTTTAGATGCCTTGTTCTCTGTAAATCCCAGTCCACATTCCAGTCTGCAGCCCCTTTGTAAGATGCAGCAGTGGCAAAGTAGATTCAGAAGAACAAGAAAGGCCCAGAGACAACTGCCATAAAGAGCCTCCTGTTCACCAGCTTCAGCAGCCATAAAGTTGTTTCCAATCATCCCTTAGACTTTGCTCTGGGACCTCAGGAGCATTTGCTGTTTTACATAGCACCCATCTCCAAATCCTCTTTTCAGTGCTTGGAAGATGCTATTTCTAGTGATAATTATAGGATGACAGCTTCTTCCTGAAGAACCTACACCACAATTGCTTCCCCATTAATCTTCCTCTTTCACTTACGAAGAGGGCTACAGTGCAGAGTCTGGGAGAAAAGGGGCACCTAAGGGATTTGTCTGAACTACCACCTCTAGTTATATATGTCCAAGTTACCACAGCTTTAGAAATATATACTATTGAAGTGTAACTGAAATCCTAAGCCAGGATCTAAACTCCCTGTTGAACAAATGGCACCACAATTCTTGTTTGCTGGTGGCAGTGAGATGTTCTGTTGCTTTGTGTATGACCATAAATAAACACTCATAAATTCTTCCCTAGCTCCGTGTCTGGACAAGTGCTTGAGGACTGGTTATTTCACTGAAGATACCTTGCAGCCATACTGCAGATCAAGCCATATTACTACCTGAGTTAGACAAGTTCAATTATAATCTAAAATATCAGAAGACCATCTAACTTGACTTAGAAACCCCATTAAACTCCAGGTCTTTAGACTGGGGTGGTGTTTCACATAGGTGCAGGACTTAACTGAAGAGATGTAGCTAGGTATGACTTAGAAAATAAATTCATAATTACATGAAATAAACCATAGCCATTCTCTACACTCTGCTTTTCAAATATGGGAATTTGGTACAGAAAAAAAGGAGGCTTGATTTGTTTCTGGATTAAAACTGAGTCTATATACATTGATTATTAATAAAGAACACCATTATGAAGATGAAATATATCTGCACTAAGTACAGTAGGATTTCATGGTTGTCAGTATGCCACACTATAGCTTCTGAAAACTACACATCAGGCTTGAAGACTGTCTTCAGATGCGCTTTGTTTGTTCTTGGCAGAGCATCTGTCCTAGTTCGTTTACTGAGAATTCATAAATCTAACAGGTGACCTAAAAAGAATGTTTTAAATTATATGACAGAAAGATCAAGTGGTTGGCTGTGAATATATTTGAGGATATATATACAAAATTGATATTTAGGGTGTTTGTAGTACACTTTACTACAAATAGGTATAAAAAATCACAACTTCACATCTTTCCATTTGTCCCCTTCTGGTACATATGGAAAACATTAAAATTGATGCATTCTCTGTCCTTTCAATGTATAAACATCAACATGTACATGTGACTAGCTTTACCACCTGAGCATCTGAAATTATTACAACTAGCACACAGTAAACTATTCAGGGGAATCTGTGAAAATAAATTCTACTGTTTGTGCTCAGAAAGGTTTAGATTAGTGCCTGCCTCAGAAATGTAAACAAATATTAGTTAAAAAAAAAAAAAAGTCTTCAAAGGAGGGCCAGTGGTGAAACTCCATCTTCAAATAATAGCTTTACATCATGTCTTTGAGACCAGAAAGTACATTTTGGCTTGTACTCTAACAATTTTGGAAATTTTGATCATCATTTATAAGATAACAGGAAATTTTTAAACCTGAACAAGAGATTTGCTTGTTTATAGTCACATATAAAGTACCAAATAGTGTAGGACACTGCAAAAAGCAAGAGATTCAAATGAAGATTTCATACATTATCAAACATATAGCATATACTATCGATTTAAAAGGAAACTAATTCTTCATAAAACAGATTTCTTCCTAGAAAAATTTCAGAAACAAAATAAAACATTCAGAAAGCTGGAATTTATAAGCAACTGCTTTCCTTTCTGCTGTTTTTTTAATCTGTGTGATAAACTTTGCACTTAAAATGTATCCAATGCAAAAAGTAGTACATGTATCTATCTCTGAGTTCAATGGATGAGACATACCAGCTATAACCATCTCCAATACATTACTTAGCCAAGGCCTAAAAACATTTGTTGCCTCTCTATAGCATGCCTTAAGAAAAAATTTATAGAGAGGAAAGAATATCAGATATCAGCACCAATGGCTTCTTTTCCAGTGTCTTTACACTGTACTCATAATTGGAAGCACAAATCCAGATGGAGGGGGAGAACATTAAAGAGGGGGAAGGTTGCCCTCCTCATCATATGTATTTTCACTTACATCTAGAGTCGTTCATATTGTAAGCACAATCTAAATAAAAATGTAGAAAGCTACACTGAAAAGGAGAACAATTTCAGTTTAAAATAGTAATATCAATTAGCAATAACTCAGAAATTTTTAAGTCTAATTATGCATTTTTCCCCTCTGATAAAAAAAAATGCCAGACCTTCAAGTCATTCACATACAGCTGGATATAACTCTGAGCTGCACTGTACTATTACAAACAGTAAGCACAACACAAGAGCATACAACAAATTTACATGGACTCGAGATAAAAATCACCCAGTGAGTCTCAGTTATCTGATTTCAAATTTACTGTCAAGGGACAATAATTTGTCATTTCAGAACACAAAGGGGAAGAATGATGTTCCTTATTGCACAAAGACATCACTTTACTTTAGATTATTTCCAAATGCAGCTACTGCATTAAAGGTTTGGAGTCTGATCCTTTTTTCCACAGCACAATGACAAAAAAAACCCCTCAGAATCCAAGGACAGGGAAAGAGCTGATTTAGCATTTTCCCATTCTAAAATCCTCTGTGAAGGGTTTTAAAGTGTGAAGAAGTAGTGAGAAAGGTAGGTAACATGCACTAGAGCTAGTTCCATTATTAACTCTTCCTCCGCAACTTCAGGGAGGGTTAGAAAGCAACAGGGAAGGCTGATGAATGAAAGAAGAAATTTTTTAATTCTTTAATATACATTTATTATTTAATCTGATACAAGAAAGAATCACACAGAATTACTATGTCATGCCAAAGAAACTGACAATGGAATAACTCAAGATTTCTTGTTGACTCACAATTTTATTATTCATTTTTTATAGCACCAGCATAACCCTAGACAGTGGGGGGTGGGGAGGGGAGTAAGAAAAAAGAAAAAAAAAGAAAAAAAAGGATTCTGCACATTCTCTAAAGAGGCAATGAAACTCTTCCTCAACTTAAGAAACACTCCTAATGGCTTCCTTTATCCTCCCCTCCTGCCTTCAACTATTGTCCTTACAAGCACTGTTTCAGAAGCTCTTCCTTCTCCCTCTTCTTACTAACACTGCACATAATCATTCTCCAAACTAAACCACACTACATCCACAGTCTTAATTCATTTTTCTGTCAATTCACAAAACTTGTTATGTTGGTCTAAAAAAGTAACTATTCTTTCCTATTTCTAGTATCAAAAACTCATGCTGATAGTTCAACTGTTGTTAGCACATGGTTATTTCTTCTCCAAGGCATTTATCACATCAGTTTTCACTACATTCAAAACTAATCACAAAAATAACATACCTATATGTCCAAATAGCATCAACTCCTTCCTTCAAATTTTCCCTTTATAAAACAGAATTGTGAGATCCCTGGCCAGGACTTCAAGACTCCACAATCCCAGGTACGCTCACACTTAAAACTACTGCCTATGAAACCCTCATTTAATTGATGCCAGGTAGTTATGAACTAGCGTACCACCTCCTTGAAGCTCATTTAATGGCATTATCTGTTTCAATCCAACAGTGTAACTACCATTTTGATTCAAAACTACACCCTGCTCCTGCAGACATGTTTAACTTTACAAACCACTATATATCAAATAGAGTTAGATCCCGAAACAACTTAGCGAAGATCTCACAGTAATTATTGAAACATCATTTCTAGCTCATCTTAGATCACACCTTCAACAGGAAAGCTCAGGTTAGCCACAGTATTTTCTGTATGATTAAACCCTACATGGTGAGACAGTGCTCCAGAGGATCATCAGAAGACAGACTTCCAAATTTTCCATAGGACTTGACCAGGACAACAGACACAGAACCTGTACCTCTAAGTTAGACATCTCTGAATACTTCTGCAAAGCCTGCAAAACTGTCACACTTTAGAAAAAAATGGCCATAAAATTCCCTTGGGATGGTGCCATTAAAAGGATTCCTGACACAAGGTACAAAGATTTATTTCAGGCTCCCTCAACATAAAGGACTACTCAGACTTTAAGCAAGTAAGAAGCAGCTTACCTAAGTTAACAGAAGTCCCTAGACAGGTCACATACAACAGCTCATAAACCAAAACTAAAGCTATCTTTGAGGTTAAAGAGTAGTAGAATTTGATACAAGATTTTACTATAACATTTGGCAAGTACTACTACAGCTTCTTCACAGGGATTTGAGAATAGGTTTGCGGTTTTGACATGCATCTTTATTCTCTGAAATACAGAGCAATTATTGATGTACTCTCTGATTAGCATTTAGTAGACCAGGAGTACCCAGGAAACAAAGTATTCCCATTTGTTCAGAAATACAGCCATATGCACGTATTCACAGAACTAGGGAGAGAGAGAGAGAGATTGGCATTTCCAGAAACTTAAAATTTTTCAGTCCTTTTTCTTAAAAAAACATCATCTAACCTTTCCAATGCTGCAGGTCTAAGATCAGTTGCAGGCCACTCATTGGCAAAACCTTTGCGATGGCAAAGTCTTCCTGCCACACAGGTGATGCTGTCTCATTGAAGCACCCTTTTCCCTTTTTCTGGCTATGCCAGAGAGGAGATGTCCAACAGCAGTTAACACTATCCAGTGATGGTCATTCTCAGTCACCTCTCCATCACAAAGTTGGAGAGCAAACTAATACTGGGCTAAATGAAATTATTTCTTCATACAGACCTAGTTGTGGATGCATTGTCTCTGGCAGTGTTCAAGGCTGGAGCAACTTTATCTAGTGGAAGATGCACCCTAGATGATCTTTAAAGTCTCCCCCAACCCCAACCATTCTATGATTCTATAATTTAGTCCTAATCCATAAGGTGTCATTTCCATCCTTCATTGCTGTTATTCAGTTATTGCACCATATAGCTTTCCACTTCAAACTGAACATACCGGACACACTAGCATTGGAAATACACCTCAATATCATTATAGTTATACCATTTCTTTTGTGACCAACTAGATGTGATGCACTTTACAGACAGCTATATAAAAGGACAGGCTTTGGCTATGCCGCTTTACTATGCCACCAAACCGTAAGTATGTAACTTTGACTTCTCTTTTTTTATTAATAGAGGCATAAGCATAATCCTCCAGGCATGAATGCCAGGAAGGCAAAGCAATGAGAATAAATGTTTAATGCTACTGAATGGGCATAGCAACTGTACTCCCTGCCTGCAGCTAAATATCGCTACTACAAAGGCGTTCTTCCAGTTATCACTACTAATAGTTGTTGCTGGGCAGGTATGTATATAGGAACCATAGTCGAAGAGGGGGGGAGGTATATGTGTGAGGAAAAAAAAGTCTAATAATTTTTTGTTACACACCAGAGTTCTGTTAAAGGAATTTAATCCTTTTTCCAATATGGAAAGAAGCCAACTGTGTACAAGTTTGCTGCAATTTCAGTAAGTGTGTGAACTCCAGTAATATTGATGGTAATAATCCTTTCCCCCTCCCTTAAAAAACCCCAACTGCCCCCATCTTAATAGGCTACTTGGGCTGATAAATCCTTCCTCTCTTTTTCCCTCCCCCACAAGTCATACCTTCAATACAGCCAGAACTTCCCCAGATCAGAGGACACTGTCAGCACAGGCTGACCAGTCTCAGAGGGTTTTTTTTCTTGTTTTTTTTTCTTTTTTTCTTTTTTTTTTTCTTCAAGATACTCCGTGTTAACAGCTTGAGGGGGTTCAATCAGCACTGCTTTGATCTCGGCTGGAACTATAATTATTTAACATTGTTACAAGGATTTCTATAATCCATCCTACCATTAAATCCCTTTTACACCCTCATCTTCTGAAGGCTAATCTGCATCCGTACACTCAGTTTGTCTCTTCAGCTGGTTTCATCAGGCTCTGGCATTCTCCAACATCCAGAGTGATGGTTCTTTTTTTTCTAATGAAATAATTTTCTTTCAAATTGAAAAGCGCAAAAGGTCTTGTGCATTTGCTACCTTTTGATGAGATAGCTATATAACACCAATATAATCCACTGTTTGCTGCAAACTTCCTCCAATTTCATAAAATTCATTTTCTCCGTGGTGTTTTCATTGAATCGATGATACATATGTGTGTGTTATATACATAGCTGAGGAAAAAAAATAATCAAATGAACACCAGCAGACACTCCTTGAAAATCAGCAAAGCTGAGAGAAGTAATAGGGCGCTCATTTCTTTCTACACTCCCCTTGATAAATACCACAGGAAACACTGTATTCAAACTTAGAAAGCCAGCTAAACAAATTTGGAGTGCTTGGAGAAAAAACAGAAATATTTTATAATGCATGAAAGACACACACCACATGGAAAAAGGACTTTGACAGAATGAAAGGAAATAAGGGATAGAATGAATACAGAACAGAGTGAAAATGAAGAGCAAGAACACAATCAGACCAAGAATATAAAAGGAGATGATCAAAAGGGAACACAAGAAACAAAATGCTTTTTTTTTTAAGGACAAAAATCTTGACAAGGAAAATCTCTTCAGCATGTGTACGATTACATTGGAGAAACTGCCTTTTTGCTGCACATTTTTTTGTGAATTGATTTTAAGCCACGAAAATGTAACGAGTTTTGCTCGACTAAGCACTGCTGGACCGTCACCTTGATAGCTACTGTACTGTGACCATCTGCATGGATGAAGGAAGGGGAACGCAAGTGCAGGCAGGGAGGTGGGGATGACAAAAACAACAGGGAAGTACCACTGGGACACAATAACAAGACTGAAGCACATATAAGCTTAGGCGTCACAGGGTTCATGCAAAGTAAATTTATTCAGATAAATCATTTTGTGCCCTCTTTCTCACAATGCATAGCTGTAAGGTAAATAAAAACCAGTATACACGGACTTGTTTCATTACTACAAATATTGCATAAGAAAGGTAAAGTGTGAAGAGTAAGAAATGTCTGTATAAAAGAAAAATTGAAGAAAAAAGTCAACAGAAAATACTAATAGGACACACTACAATTAAACTCATATTGAGAAAATAAGAGCTTTAAAATGGTATATTTTCTTTTATTCCCCTTAGCTGACAAGATAATATTTAGTTTATCATCTGATGCTTGAGAAAATCATCAAGCAAGTCATAATTCTAAAATATTCCTTCAGATTAGCTAATAATTAAAAAATAGGCAGTAGATTCAACTGGTTTTCAGAAGGAGAAACTAAGAGCCAATGATGCTTCACACAGAGTATTTCAGGATACTCCTTCAGTCACATTTCTGGCACTTTTTATTATATAAAAGAAACTGTAAAAGACAAAGAAAATATTAACATGTTCCTTTAAGAAAAGATTTGTCCTCAGGAACATTTTGGACATTATATATCACAATCCTTTTCTATCCCTGGGCAACATTTAAACATCTCCTTTTACCAATTATTTATAGTGGTATATTCCTATATACAGTTACAGTAAATCATACCACTAGAAAACAAAACAAGTTCAAGACTCTTGTGCATTATGCCACCACAAGACTGCATCCACAAATGTAATCAGAGCCATAAAATATGATGAAGTTTTTAAAATTAAAAAAAAAAGATTGGAGAATTCAAGTGAGTTATCATTAGAAAAATCAACATATTACCTTATTGACAATGAAGTGGCTGTGAAATGGACAGCAGCCCAAAAATTTAGCTCCTATTTCTCAAAAGAAAAAAATCGACATTTCAAGAAACATCTATGATTCAAAATATCTTATATTAAGGTTAGAAAATCAAGGAAATCCATGAAACAGTGTTCTGTAATTAACAGAAACTGAAGAAGTTCGAAGTCCTTATTCACTGTATTCAGAATTCTGAGTCTTGCTGAAGTAATTTAGTCCACCTTTAAGGCCCTTTTATATTTCTAGAGGAGTGGAAAGGAGCCTTTAGCATTGCTTTGATTTGCACTCCTATTAATTTATGCAAGCTAGCAGTTTGCTGAGTATGTAGAAAGTACTCAGTGATAAAAGCGGCTCCTTCCTGGAAGAGCTTCTGACTTAAGGCCACAGTCCGACAAACACATATGTGCTTAACTTGATGTATGCAGGTAGTTCTTTGTTTAATGGAATGCTCACACACATTAAATTAAAAGTTTCTAAATACTTTGCAATAGGGGAGCCTAGAGGACCAAAAGCATTCTTCAAAAGGAATTCCTTTTTTCTTACTGCCTGGAGAAAAATAAAAATACAATAAGACATACTGATTCTATTTTCAAATGCCAGGTTAGTCTGGACAGATAGATTTATGCATGGATTTCTTGCACTGTTCTACAAAGTCTTTTTCTTGGAGACTTAAGATATTTTCAAACATTTAAAAGTGTACTTTTTCTTATCTTCCATTAATAACAAAGTGCAGGCAGATGAACACTCCCCTTGTGACTGTGGCTAACAGCCCTTCTCCTAAAAAATAAGTTCATTTTTGAGTATTGTGCAAATGATATCTGGATTCATACATTAACTAGCCATTAACAGAATAGGTACTGGCTCCATTGGCACCAATCTGTACTTTTCTATTTACTTCAGCAGGACCAGAAATTTTAGTGATATATTTTGAGATCCTTAAAGACCAAGTTTGACTAGCTTGACATAAAACAATAAATTTCTGCACACTGTTAAAATTTAAATAAGCATAAATAAGTGCTAAATTTGGACGCATAGCTGTCTAACAGTATCCACAACACTTATTAGCACATTTCTGGAGAGAAGACAATGTTAAACTTAATGACATTTGACAGCAAGTTACTCTTATTAACAGTTCCCTGACACCCAAAGGACATCACAAAGAGTGACGAGTACAACTGAAGATGGCCATGTTAGGTTACAGAAGTCAGCTTCAGCATTCGGTTTTCTTTATTTATGCATACAGACTGCCTAATATAGATAAAGCAAAGCTCTGACTGCTGGTGAGCAAAATAAAGTCATATTTCACAGTTATGATGTCATCAAAGGACTGTATTTCATGGCTATAACATCTTTGCAAATATATACATAAAGTGTTATCCCCAAGGATCACTACTTGCTAAGTCTGCCTGAGGTCCAGCAAGGTGGACCTCCTTAAATTCCATTTAATGTACATTAAGATTTGAATATCAAGGAAGTCTGAATAGCCTGAGAGTAGAAAAGGCATTCTCGGTAACATACTTGCCATATTACATGAATTTTTCTATATATTATGTGCTGTGTTATCTTCAATTCACTCTTTTTAAATTTCAGCACACTATTTTCCTTTTATGCATTTATCTATGCATATATCCTTTGTGTATTATATGTAATTACAAAATTACAACGCAAGTGAATCTCATATAATATATAAACTATCTATGACACAGTCCCAGAATTTCAGATCTTGAAAATAGAACTTGATTACTTTATTCACTCTAAACCAATATCACTGTAATATCAGCCTTAAGCAATACGGGCTGCTAAAATCATTCAGTTCCATTTTTCCAAAAAGGAAAACTGATAGGATTATTTTCGTGATAAATTAATTTTACCATGTAATTGCAATTATGACTTCTAATTAATGAATGGTTTCAGCCTCATGAACTAGGTCAGCATTTTTCTTTTAAAAATATATCATTTTTCTCTTTAGATAAGCATCATGATATGTCCAAGCTTTGGGAAACACACATAGCATTTTTACAGGGCAATGATCCCAGAAGTTGAGAAATGGTGAAACTAATGTGATTTTCATTCTAACAAATTCAAGCCATTTTTTGTCTCCTTTATGAGAAAAAAAGCAAGCAGATGGCAAGGGGCTTTTTAACAGGGAGGATCATCGATTCTTAGTACTGTTCGAATACTTAATTTCTTGACTGAGCTTCCCAGTATGCAGAACATTGAACAATGTGAGACCAATGAATCAGCTGAGCAACTAATCTATTACATCATGCTTGTCAATATGCATATGACATTGCTGAATACATTGAAAAGAGGCTGAATCCAAGATGGAATTTTCTGTAATCAGATGCATTTCTACAGAAAAGTATAAAAGAAACCTGACGCTTATTTCATGCATCATGCAGAACAGAGTCCAACACTCCAGCCTGCCCACTGTTTTGCAGCACATATTTGAAGATACCATAGCAATATGCAAGGACACTTCTTCAGTGTCCCCTGAAGATGTCCTCTAGCACATATATACCATTTTAAGACCTACATCCCTGTCAACTACCTTATCACACCATTCTTCAGTTCCAGATGATTCACGCGTTGTGTCATGATGATACAGGAAAAAAAATTATATAAGTTGTAACTATTAAAATAATGATTAGCAAGACGAGAGAAAATAATTTCCTTGAAGACATTCAAAATTTGATGGTGAAAGTGTTATGGATATAGTAATTAAACTAAATGATAGCACTTATCAGAATGCAGCACACCAAAATATCTGTTATTTTGTTGTAGGTTGTTTTTTTTTTTTGGCTGCTAGAAATATTCACATATTTAGAGAGCACCTCTTAAAGAAAATTTCCATGAAAAGTTGATAACCAACACATAACTTTGAAAAATAGTCAGTACCAAATGCTGAGCAGTTCTCTAATTGGGAATAAAACAGTTGTGCATTGGGGTTTTTTTCTGAGAATAAGTCCATAAAAATAATACAGTAGAAATCGCAATATAAAAAGTATTCAGTACAGAATTTTATATACTTTATCAAATGGTAACAAACAATATGAAGCATTTACAATGTTGCATTACTAACCTTGAAAACTTGACTGTACTTCTCTTAAGAAAACTCTCAGTGGATTCTTATCACAAATGCACTCCAGATAGCCTTTTTTTTATTTTTTTTTATGAGAGCTAGTATTTATTTATGTGAGCCAAAGATTTATGAACTGATTAGTAGTTTTGGCACCACACTGTAAGTATCAAACTTCAGATAACTTAATGAAGGTTTGTTTTTTTCATACGATGATGTAATTTGATATTCAGTTTCCTTTAAAAAACACCCATCCCAAAATGCATACACACAACACTATGGAACAGTATGTCCTGTCCCTAGTATGTGCATTGTATTATCTTACTCAATTATCCACAATAATCCATCATTGTGGTTTTATGCTGATGAAGCACCTTGAAAACGCAACTATATTGCCATAAAATGAGACCAGCACAGACCTGAATGAGACCACCTTAAGTATTTCCTCCAAGTAAAATGATTTTTACACCTTTATCCTCAGTCTTCGAAATATATCAAACAATATTGTTTTATAATAAACAATAAGCAATGGGTAATCCTACAATACTCAAGACAAAATTACATAAAGTACTGTAAAGTTTTTCTATCTGTAATCCATAAAAATATTGTGAAGTCAAATATGGCTGGTCAAGGTTTCCAGCTTGAATACATTGCTTAACAGTCCTGAGGGAGACAAAGGAGAGCAAAGAGAAAGACTAAGCTATGATGGGAGAATTCAATTCATTTTTTCTGTGAGGTATCATACAAGATGCAACATATACACCAGACTGGCTGCCCACACTGGCAAAACAGGCATATGCAAGCATCTTCCTCATGAATATGATTCAATATGTGATAGATTAAAAATAGTTTTTGAATAAACCCTGATTATTAAAGAGCACATTTGGAAAGCTCTGAAATCTTTAGTGGGGGAAGAGGGAGTGGGAACAAAATGTCCTCTATACAGCTGTTTTAGAAGGTCTAAGGCAATCAACTGACCGCAGGAAAAACTAAGTAGAGTGGTCATGGTACAGTTACTGCTTTCCAAACATAGACTTTAATCATTATTACTTCTGCATATCCAAATATCCTATTAGTTTTAACCCAGGCCCTTACTTCCAAATATTTGGTTCTGGGGTTTCTTATATATTCCATTGGAACATGTTTAAAGAACTACACATTTTGTAATGAGATAAAAATGAGGTCTGACACTATTAAGATGGCAATGACTACTTTTGTCATATTGGTGAATAAGTGGTGAGTGACTGCATAAAAGAGTTTATTGTAGCATTTCTGTAAGATGACCATTATTGCACTTTATAAAGATCATTTATACATACCCTTGCCTGAAACCTAAATCAAGGAGGGAAAATAACAACTCTAGTCAATCCATATTCTGCTTTCAAGCACCCTAAAAAATGAATTGTGGTCATTAAATCTAAATCCAAATGCGTGCTAAGATGTACTCACTGAGCTGAACATAGATACTGAGAAAGTCAAGGTCAGAACTGAGAGAGGACTTTTGCCCTTAAGACTATTTCAGTTTCTGGTAACAATTTTTTTGTTGTTTTATATATATTATTCCAACTTTTACATTATGATGTTGTAAGAGGGACAAAATAAAGTATTTTTGAAGTGTAAGGCTAAAAATGTACTTTGAAAATCAAAATATTTTCTTAATTGATATGCAACACAAGATTTATCATGGAAAGCAACTGAAACCTGCCAATTTAAGAAATAAGGTCACTGACATCTGCCACTCGGTGTTTGTATCCAACTACTGGACTATAGCTTTGCACATTATGTTTTGCATATAGTCCAATATGTTAACACATCCATCCTTCAGTTGTTCAAGTCAGTGTTGCTATGCAGTATTCCTCATGCAATAATCTTAGCTGAATTAATGGGAAAAACACAACAAAGAAAAAAATAGTTGTGGACCAATTACATGTTCCTTTTGATTCTCACCCCATCTGCTTCCAAAACCAGACATTGTCCTTTGCAATTACCAGGGTGTTATATTGCCTTTATGACCAAACTACAGTGGAGACAGCTGAAAAGTGTAAAGCTTTCTGTCAGCCTCTGCAGGTCCCTTGGTGCATGAAACTACAAGAAACAATGTATTGTAATGCAGATGTTCATTGATTCCCTGCAGAATTTCACAGACTAGGAGTCCTTCACTGTGTGACCTGCGGGGATTTGTACTTTACATAATACCCAATATATAGCGTAACATGTCCAAAGCGAAGTACCCAGTGAGTCTCATCACTCTTCCCTCGCACATGCCTTTCCCAGCTATCACCTTTCTTCAGTGAACAAGAGGTCTTTTGTGCTTGAAATATAAATGCCAATCAAAATAGAATACATCTTTAATGTCTATCACCTTTCATTCAGAGGTCAATGCACTTTACAAGTCAGGCCAATGTTCTTGACTCATTCTGGACATGTACAAAAGAATGTAGGAAGATACTGGATCAAGTCTTCCTAGTTGTCTTGGTTTTGGCCAAGGACAGGGTTAATTTTTTGTAGTACCTGTGAGGGGGTGGAACCTGAAGCCAGGTGAGTGTGTCTAGGCTGTTATTCTATACCAACCATATCATTGCTGGGGGGTGGAAGGAAGGGACCCTCACTTCTGAGAAGGAGTGGCCTGGCTTGCAGGTGGGAAGAAAAGGTGGCATGTGGAGGGTCCACTGGCCATTTTGTTCTTTGTCTCGGGGTCACACCATATCCGTGAGCATTTCAGTTGTAAAACACCCTTTCTTACATGCACTGTTGTTATTAGGATTGTTGCTGTGACTGTTAATTTGCTCATCTCAGTGCTGTTTCCAGTAAATTGTTTTTATCTCAACCCGTGGTCTCCGCCTTTTGTATCTCCCACTGGAGGAGGGAAGGAAGTTAGCAGGGGAGGAGGGGTCACCAAATGAGGGAGTGCTGCTCCTAAAACATGCCACTAGTCTAGAAACTTGCCCACTTGCAGATCGAGATGGTTTCCAAAGAAAAATTTACACCTAGCACACTGAAAATTAAATCCTAACTATGTCAAATAAGTATTTGATGGGTAAATAAATGCCCAGAAATAGTAAATGAATATCATCAAATGAAAAACAGATAGACTTGAAGGTTCTAGATAATTTCACTTCTCTGAAGCATTTTGACTTGGATAAAAATGAAGTTTTACATCTGAAAATATTCTAAAAGACTAATTGTTTAAAAAAAATTAAAGTTCTCCAAAAGTGAAATGTACATACTAGAAAATGCTACTTCTAAACTAGGCTCATTTCCACAGCAACTGACTTTGAAATTAAATTTAAAATCACATATATATATGATAACTGTGGGATACAATGATAAGGAAATGGCATCCCAACTGACAAAACAGTTGGAATGCTTGACAAGGGCTCCAGTATTCAGTGATGAACTTGCTGCTTTTTGATATTTTAAGCTGCAAGTCAAATGAGGCAAGGCATATCTCCCGGTTTACAGAATCTTACTATATTTGCACCTTGAATCATGAAGGATGCTACAGAAGTAACCATAACAAGTGTCACAATGACAGAAAATATCTGTCAGTTTTTAAAATTTATTACTGTCTACTCACACTATTGTAGAGGCATTGTTTTACACCTCAATTTTCTCTTCAAGTTTTGGGAAACAGTTCTGGCTAATGGGCATAATTTCATTTTTTCAGGTGTGACCATAAATGAAAATTCTTCCCATCTATTACACATGCTCAGCAGGCCATGCAACAGCCTCTTTCCTACAAAAGTCAAAAACTTCTCATAGGAAAGATGACAGTACATGTTTGGTTGCTACAGCCATGTGAATTCACCCAGCCACTCACAGTCTCGTCCTTCAGGCCCATACAGGGAGAAGTCCACCAAAAGGATCAACTGCCTTGGAGAACAGCCAATTTCTGTACTAAGCATGTCTGTCAGAGGGAAAGGAAGATTCATTACATGTGGTAAAGTATAGTTCTGAGCATGGAGGCCAAATTCAGCCATATTTATGCACCGGGAGACTTCCTTAGCCTTTAGTCAGCTGACAGCACACAAACCACCTCTGAAGAATGTTCCCTAAAATGCTTTAACTTCTGTACCTTGGGATCTACTTGGAAAGAGTGTCTGCTGGCCTCAACCAAAATCATGAGAGGGACCACTTTAACACTTCTTAAGTATTTGTTATTCCACTTCTGTCACTACTGAATTTATTAACACAGATGTTTTATTTTTCCTTATGCTTCTTGGACCTGTACCTTCTCATTATGAGACAAAGACTCTCATCATGTGAGAGAGGTGAGACCATGAGAAAGCTCTACAGGATGAAGTGGCTGCTGCTGCCAGCAGAATTATTGCTGGTCTCAGCAAAATGGACACCCTGGTGCTCCTATAAATGGTGCCAGGTCACGCACTAAAAATGGCTTTTTAAATACCATGTATTTAAATATCATCATTTGATGATCTAAGCTTTTGTTACAAAAAATGAGGTAGGTGGCAAAGCTCAAGAGGTCATGTTTTTAGAAGACATTTGGCAAAGAGTCCCAATCAAGCATGGATGAAGTCTGTAAGTTGTAGGCACTAACCACACCATAAAGGTCAGACAAGTTGAATATAGTGCAAAAACACTTGAGGAACAATGGTTTTAGTTGATCAGACCTGAAATAGGATGATGCAGAGACCTACAGATCAAGTTTCAGGCGATCAACACAAATCTGGGCTATGTATGGAAAAGGACTGGTGACATTACAGTCCTTGAAGACGTGGATCAGTTCTTTATACAAGACTGATAACTATTTAAAATCCTGTATTTAATATATAGGTGTGGTAATCACTTAAAACAGTATCAGAACCTAAACCATGAAGACAGTGGTCCACTATCATTTACTGCACCTCCCTTAATAGAATTCAGGTGTCAAAATAAGACCTGCAGTGCAAGGGTTAACTTGGTGACTCCTAGGTACTTACTTTTGTTATTCTGTGTCACATGGCCTCCCCCTAGTTCCAAAGTGTCGATGGAGATCAGATCAAGATCCGCAGAAGCCCACGCCTGCTTCAACAAGGTTCCCTTCCAACCCTTGGAACCTGGGAGCCCAGCTCTCTGCTTTAAATCCAATATCCACTTCACTACAGAAGATTTATTTAGACTGCCTCTTGTTTCATTAAGGGCTCCAAAAGTCTGTAGTGATTTTTGACACTTTGTTATAATGTTTCTATGACCCCCCCACCCCCTCCTCACATACCACACCACCCAGACTCATTTTCATATGGATACAAAGCATCGGGATAAAATGATGGTTCATTATAGTGGTACAGAGCTCTTATCTTCATCCGGCAAGAGTCATTTCCTTCCAAAGATTGAAATGCAAATGTGAAAATTAATGATAACTGCATTATCTGATAGCAGAGATAATACCGATTCACTGTCAGAGTAACACACAGTCGTTCTATGATTTCCTCTGCTTCTTCACAATATTCTTCTTACTGTCAGACTATATCTATGGTTAACTATGTTTCATGGATTTTTGTTAATTTACATCAAATAGCATTTCCAAGATCTTATATCTACCACATTTCCCCAATCAAAAAAGAAACAAAATCAGGACAGTAATCTCCAAGTCCTCCTTAGGACTGGTTTAAAAAGAAAGAAAGGGTGGGGAAAAAAAAAAAAAAAAAGAAAAAAAAAGGGAGGGGGTGTAGAAGACTATCATTACTGCCTGTTTCCATCTTGCACCAGTCTACTAACCATTCCATTCTATATTATACAGTTTGCTTTGTAACCCAAACTGTTGATCATATTACTAAATAATGCAGAGTAATCAATACATATTTGCAGTGTGTCTCATGACTGGGTGCAGGAAAACTATTCAGAAAAGCTTTTCAAACTACCTTTTATGGCAGGTCAAAACATGAACCTGGCATGTCCAACGTTTACCAGAACCTATATGATCTACAACACACTAAAGCTATACACCAGAATTCACACAAAAGCCTGTTTCTTTTATTAAATATTAATAGAAGCATAGCTTAATGTATTACTATTTTAAAGTGCGTTTAACTTCCTGTTCACTATTTTTCTTAAACCTTCTGATAAATTTTAAGAAAAACACCAACCTGTAACAGTAATTTAAAGAAACTACACTGTGCTATATAACTATTCTTAATACTCTTTTGAACAGTTCTCTGACACATGCATATGAGTTACGATGAGATTTTTGAGACGGAACATAAGTTGCAACTTCATACTGCTTTACTATTACCCATAGAAGAAGTTAGGTTGATTTACTGGAGACAGAACTTTAAACATGGAAAACTTCCCCTTTATGTGGAGATGAATGTAAATAGTACATAAAAATTACCATGAACTGACAGTGAGAGTTTAGGTCTTATTTTCCACTTTTTTCTTTTCTTTCTTTGTTTGATCTTTTGTGGTGTTTTGTTGTGGTTTTGTGGGTTTTTGTTTTTGTTTGTTTGTTTGTTTTTCATTTTGGGCACGTGGACAAATCACATTTCTCACTTTCTACGAAGAATTCAGATACAATTCAAAAGAACTTCCGAGACTGATTTGAAAGCTATGCAATCCACAAAATCAGTATATTCTGAAAGAAATTACTATGAAAATAAGAGTTTACATAAGGAATAAGGACAACCTAGCATAGTACACCTGAATTAAGTAGGGAGATCCAGTTTTTCCTCAGGACCAAGACTTTTAAGTGTGAAATTAATTTCACCTTTGTAAATGCCCTATACTCAGTTACTCAGCTGCTAACCCAGGCAGTACTTCTCTGTCTTAAGTCAGATACAGTTTAACTGATGGCTGAAACACTCGCTCGTTATTGGAACTGTAAGAAGAAAGTCAAAAGAATTGAGCTTACAGGATAGTGGAGTGGATTTGGAAAAATTTTTTGGCTTAGTCAGAACTAGAAAACTGTGTCCCATCTGTCTACAGTGAAAGAACTTTCTCTTGCATATTATAGAATAGGTATAGGATGTCTTCTACTGTATTGTTTTACTTCATCACTACAGTGTAATGGCACAGAATTGAGAAGAGCACAGAGAGGTTATCATTCTTAACACAGCTTTAATACACAGTTACTGGACAAATAAAAATTTGGAGTTGCTTATGTGGAGGACTGCTCATACTTATTCATGATAAATGCACCCAAACAGTGCAATATTTATAAAAGTAATATATATAGTGTATCCATTTATTAATTTCATTTTAGCTACAAGAAACTACCATGGTCAGTCAGCCTAACCTCTGTCCCACTGGAATCTATCTCATTTTAAAAGTTCAGTGCTTGCCAGAGAACTGGATCAGAGTTCTTTAGGGAAGTATCACATTCTGAAGGTAAATATTTCTAATGACAGATAAACAACTTTTTATAAAATGTTCCAATAATGACTATTTAAGCACTAAAATCCATTCTTTGTGTTTGAAATTGTGGCACTTCAACATCCATTTAATCTTCTGATACATTGCTAGAAACAGGGGTCCATTGTTATCAGATTTTCACTCTGAATTTAAAGTAATTTGTAATCAGGTTGTCCTTTACTATAACTTTAACATATTTTTGATTAAATAAATAGGGAAAGGATATAGACTTTTCTGTGATACCAGTCCTTTCAACATTCCAGTGGCTTTTCTCTAAAGTTGTTCCAAATTTTAACATCATTCTTGATATGTGCCTGCAGGAGACAAAACCCTGTTTTCAGCATCAAACAACTGCTGACCAGACAAGCAAGGTAATTTGAGAACCCAAACATCCCATTAACCGCAACTCTACCTTTTGGACTCAACCCTGGTTCACTAAATCTCAAGACTTTTTTGGACACTCTGATTTCTGCAGCACAGCAATTGGACTTGATGATCTTCGAGGGTTTTTCCAACCTTAACGATTCTATGGAAACATTCATTACCTTCTTATAAGCACATGACTTCATATTTAATTTTACCCAAACTTAATTTTTGCTACAGCTAACAAGTTATTCAGGTCTGCCAATAGTAATACCTAGAAATTATTCAGCATTTGCTTTAGATTTTAAACATATTACAAACAACTAAATATACTTTAGCTAACATTATTATTATGTTGGGTTGACAAGACATACTTTTCTCCATAAACCTATACAGATTGGCATTCTTATTAACTGTTCCCTAATGAAAGGATCTTACATCACTTATCCTCTTATTTCCAGTGTCACCACTACCATGTGGACAAGTTTGTCGTCCAAACCAACTCTTACTGGTTTTGAACTTACTTGAGAAATCAAAACTTTTTTAAGACTGAACTTGATCTCTAAAGGAATGGCTCATCCAGCTCCTAAAAAAGTTAAATTCAAACTATTGGACTGCTTAAATTAGCTATTACAGAATACAGTCATCACCTACAGTCAAATAAGTGTTCCACCACAACCATGTTTTAAGCATACTAGGATTATTAAAATTACCCTTTTTCCGGTCTCCTGTAACTATTAAGAGTCCTGACTTGTAATAAATCAATATAAATTTTCTACAATTTTCTAGTTATTTTTTTCTTACCACATTTGAAAATGTCATCTTACTGTTATTAATTAAGCTGCTGATAGATTTTTAGTTTCTTTTTTTTTCTGGTTAAATCCACTCTTTTCTTATTTATTTTAAACTTGGCTATTTCTAAATTCTCTTCTAGGTAAAGCCAACATTGCCTTCATTTTTGTTACAGCTTTTGGAAACCCTAAAAAATTGTTCTTAAACACTTCTAAGTCATAATTCATGATTTTAATTCAAACCTTTTCTCCCTTTTGATATACTCCATATTTGCTGTCTCTTAGAATGACAAGTACAGTGGACTGAACTTGTATCCACCCATACAGGCATGACTACTGGATGATAAATATTCATTCACTTCTAAATCTGTGAACAATTTATCTTTGAAGATAGCATATAATAAATAATTTCCTTATACTGGATTCAACAATACTTCAAGGTTCCTGGTATCTAAAATTCTCAGAAATTTTAAGAAAGTTCTGGTATGAAAGCATGGAACATATATTCAGTAAAAACCAGAATGATCTTATTCTCTATTGTTATGGATGATCTGTAGAAGACATGCAGAAGATCCGCTTTCTGTTCGTTTTGTGTTAAAACACTGATCACCAGCCCCACATGCATTGACATCCCACCAATAATACAAAAGCTATAGAATTATACACGTACCAAAGCAAACAGCATATATAAGGCTATAAAATCACCTCCACTTCCACACTTGAAAAATAAGTTCTTTTATATAAAATGGATTTAAGCCCAGTCTTGCTTTGCTCTTACTGTTCTATATACTTTTGCTGTCGACTACAATGGAAAAAGGATCAAGGCCTTCACTGTGTGTTCAAATACAATCCGTTGACCTCAGTTTCCACTATTTCAGAGTAGTCTTGTCACTGGAAAGACTTTCTAAAAATTGAGGATGAGGACAATGAAAACTGAGGACAGTTGAAAAACCTTCAGGTAACACTCAAAGTGACTACACAGAGCAGGCACTATCTCTTCACTACCTTGATGGTCAGTGAAGGTCATAAGACTCTGTGATCTGAATGATTGCTTCAGCAGAAACCCTTTGAAGCTACAGCACATTTAACTTCAGTTTTTTCTTCATAAAAATATTCTAATTACAAAGGTTTAAGAATGCATGTGAACCACTTAACTATGCAAATTTTCAAACAAAATAAAACTTTAATTAATGCCAGAAGCTTAACTTTGACTCATCCGTGTGCAAGTTATTGCTAATGAGTAACTCACAGAACTTCAGTTCCTGGCAAGTAGTGGCTCTGAAAATCACAATGTGTTCCCTTGGTGCTAAAAAAAGACATAAAACATTAAAATAACAAAACAGCTCTACTATTTATATAAATTCTGGAGTTGTCACAGTTCACATTATCAGTTGACAGAAACTTGTATCATGCAGAACACAGTCACTGGAGATGGCAAGGAGACCAGAGACAGTTCAGATAACAAAGAATGCATCATCATCTGCTCTTTGAGGTACAGCCTCTACAGCTAGTTGGTAAATTTGTTGAAGCAAAGTTTTCAATGGTTCTGTTTGTGCTGTGCTAAAATATGTTCCTAAATAAGCAAAATATTTCATGCTGCATTTAGTTTTCTTTTTTTTTCCAAAGAACTTAAAGACATTATCTTTGTACTGCATGGTTGAAAATGATCTGTTGATCACTTTTTTTCCCCATGTCAATAAATAACCAACCTCATTTCACACATGATGGAGAGTATGGGAAGTGGAATGTATCCATGCCTTTCTTCATATGTATTATATATGTAAAGAACCACTGGTTTTGTCATTGGTTTTCAGAAGTCAAAAGGAATTTTCCCGCATTCAGCTTTGATTTCCACTTTATCCCATGTCAAAGGTATCAATAAATATTACAAGATATACACACATCATACTGTTTAACTGATTTTTTTCTCCAACAAAAAGAAAAAAATCTTCTTTTCCACCACAATATCATAAATGATCTCAGAAATGTCTGTGTAAGGTAGATAATATAAAAAGCTGCCCACAAAATGCATATTCAACTGTGTTGAAATACACTAAAAAAAAGCCACAAAAACTTACAGATTTCAGATAGAGTTTATTTATAATGATAATAAAAACAAGTCATATGGAGAACACTGATAGCCTTTAAATCTACCATGAAGCTGGAAAAGGCTGTTCTCCTGCATCCAAATATATATTTTGCATTATTTTAAATGTACAGTAGTGCATTATAAAACTAAACCTTGTTTTCATGTAACACCATAGTTCTTTATATAGAATATCAACTTTTTTGTGTATTATCTTTAAAAATATTTAATTAGATATGTTATGTCCTCTTTTTTGTTTGTATTGTATTTTCCAGCTACCGGTTTCAGAAAATTAACATTAGTTTTTTTCATGAATAGTATACAGCAATTTGCAAAATCGAGCAAGGATGGAAACGTGATGGAAATACAAGAATTTTTCAAATGAAATATTATTATGGCATTATAAATTATTGCTAGAACAATTCTGAAACTCTTTTCTCATGTGCTCATCCTCTTTAGGGAAAATTTCCATAACAGATATTGTTAGAGCATGTTTGGCTTCAGATGCACATTTTCCAACAGTACTATTAAATTATGGTCAATATAATGAATTTTTAAGGCCTGTTCCTGAGTCCATACCCATGAAAACATTACATTGAATTCAACTGCAGAATTGCCAAATTGAGAAATACAATCTAACCCTTTACCTTAGGTACTTCTGTGGTACAACAGAGGTTTCACATTATTTATATTGAACAGATACTTGAAAGTATTGCCATGTTACCATTACATCTTCTATCTTAGCAATGTTATGTTTGCAATATCTTCTCTTACATAGTAGACAATGTTACCTTAAATTGTGGTTTTAATGTGAAGTTCCCACACTTCATTGAACTGCAGTCTGAGTTTTGCTTGCCACTGAAATCAATGACCAGGTGTGCTAAATGATTTCTATCAGGCTAAAACAGGTAAAAAAAGTCCTTGACAATGTCACTAGATACCAAACCTATTTGTTAAACTCAACATGTTACTAAATGTTGGCACAAAGCTTGAGAAGAGACACAAGCATTTGCTGGTCTTCTGGCCTCAGAAAACAGAGCAGAAAAGCTTCTCCCTTAACTGAACCACGCAAGTAAGAACTTACTGATAACTTTTAATCCTAGAATTCTGAGCAGCAAGAACTTTTTTTTTACATCAAGTAGGTACGTAAGGCATTTCATGTTGAACAATTTACAAAATTGTATAACTAAAACAATTTTTTTACTCAAGAAATTCATCTTAGTACTTACCTGTCAATATCCTGGAATCCAAAGGATCATAAATTAAATAGTCCATTAAAAAAAAATCAATGCAAAGAATAGCAATCTATTAAAATAATAAAATTAACATATACTGGAATCCAGTTTAAGAAATTTTTCTTGGCTTTCAGTTGTTTTTCCCTACCTGGCCCATCCCAATCTTCAGTCTCCACAGCAAGCTGCCCTGGTTTCTCTGACCTTGCATCACCATCAGATTCTGCTGCCTCCTGGATGCCTTCTTCATTGCCTAAAAAAAAAAAAAAAATCAAAGAAATATAATATTGACATATTTCAACAGTGACTTTTAAGCAGAGCTCCTACAACATCCAAACAACTGCTTACACGCCTAAGTGAAAACACATGCACATCTGTAAACAGAGGGAAAAAAAATACTAGGCACATAAACATCTGTGAGTTCTCAGGGACTCAAACAAGCCCTAAATATGAAGTCCGTCCAGTTCCATTAGAGACAAATCTTGGAAACCAGTGTTTCCTCCATACGCTTGAAAACCAGTCACAACTTGCACCTAATTCTTGAAACCAAAGCACATGAAGTGACTAAGTTTGTATGCACAAATGAGACAAAGAAATCAGTTTGTTACCCCCCAGGAACATATGCTTTCAGTTATGGGTTTTCTTGAATTGACACCTAAATATTTCTTATGCATTGCAGATTAATGACACTCAGAACAAAAACACAGTCCACTAAACATTCGGGGTTTTTTACACTAGTGGAAAACTATTCCATGTTATTTCAGCATTTAAGGAATTTGTCCTTAAAATCAGAATGTATCATCAAATCCATATGGTCATTTTCTTCCTATCAAGCTTTATTTAAAGAAACGCAATATTTCTGAGGAACCTTAGAATTTTCACCATCCAGAAGTACCTGAAAATGTCTGTCTGCTTTCAGTCATTTATAGAATACACAGAAAACTATGAAAAGGTTCCATTTTTAGAGATGAAAATTTTAAGACTCCTTGATCAAAGTGCAGTTATTACAGAGAAGCAAATATTCCAGGCAAGCCCGATACAAAAATACTTTGAAATAACCACTGTGAAAAATTACACTGAAGTTGAGGTGTTTAGGTATTAACACAAAATAGTCTGGCCACAGTACTGTGTTAAGTGACATCTCTAAGGGCTTATCCAGGTCAGTATTTTACTGCATTTGTAGATTTTTATTTTTTTTTAAGACTAATCTAAGAAACTCTTGCATAGGAACACATTAAGAAGAACGGAAAAAACCCCATCAAATCAACACAATTTACTACATCAGTTAAATAGGACTGAATTAAGGTTTCAAGCAGCCTTTTTAAAAAATGGCGTACCACAGAAAAATAACAGCACTAAAAAACAAATATTGTGTATTTTAGAATCTGAAAAATTAGACTGTTTGTTGATTTAACAATAGGAGACCAAGAAGGAGCAAAAAGCACAGCAATTAAGCAGTAACTTGTAATTTTTCCCCACTCATGATAAGAAAAGCTTTAATTAGCAACATAGGTAAAGAAATGTGACTACAACAAACCATGCCAGATCCCCATACATTATCACTGGAGCTATATTTATACCAGATAAGATTGTGACCCAGAGTTTTCAAGTACATGATTATATACAAACACTATAAAGTATTAACTTGTGTGCACATGTAATGTCTTTTAATAATACATTCTTCCTTGCATTCACAACACAAACAGTTTTTAAAATCTGAAGTATAAGAGTCTGATAAACTACTTCTCACCCAAACACAATACTTTATTCACTCCAGACTGATTACAAAAACACAGCTTAGTGTATTTGTAGTGCTAAAAACACAGTCCAGTATATTCATAGGAACTTTCAGTGGCTAAAATAAAAATTGAATACAACAAAAATATCTAGCATAATTTTTGGGTTAAGTGCACTGTACAACTGTGCCCAGGCATTTGAAGTTCACAAGCTTCAACATGAAGTTACCTTTCAGAAGATATTCCTAAATACTCATGTGCTGAAAAAGTTATCAAGTTTCTGCTAATCAGTTTAAGTGATTACTTGTTTTTAACCACCGAGCCTATTTTGAATTAGCATTTCTACAGTTACTCTGTAGTAATCACATAGAGCTGTGCTTTCTTTGGGTGGACTGAAGAACTATTGAGTATCTTTATGTTCCTCTTTCTACTTTCATAGATACTTAAACCTATAACAAATCTTTTGGAAAGACACAAAGGACAATTTTCCAAAGTTCAAAACTGGGAAGATCAACTGCAGTTTCCTCGAAAATGTTGGAAAGCACTTCACAGCAGGGGCAATCCTTGTTTTCTAACTCAAGTTGTATAACTACCATAGAAAGATCTTAAAATGTTCTTTGCATAGAATTTTTATACTAAAGATGTTTTTTCTTCCACTGTAAATAATAGAGTTGCGTGGACTAAATCAGAACAACAACAACAACAAAATTTAGAAGTAATAATTTTTTTTTAGATAGAGCCCAAGCAAAGAAAATTTTAGCGATAAAATATAAGAAGTTATTCCAGGTTATAATATATGCCAATCTGGTGTTAACCTGCAAATTTGAGCATTCTTCCAATCAATGCAACCAATCAGAATATCAAACAAATTAAACTATTAGAATTAAAAGAGGAGAAAGTTATGTGAAAGATTGGGCTGAAAAGCAAAAGGACAGAACTGAAGCTAAGGTACATAAACTACAGCATGCGGTAATTAAGTATTTGGGAGATGAAAGATCTCAAAATGTATGTTAGCAGATGACTTAACTTTTCATTAACTTGCTTCTTCAGTGTTTCATGAAGTATGGTATTATGTGTTTCTCATAATCAAGTTTTCATGAATTAATGCATGTCTTGTGCAAATAGAGTGGATAAAATGTGTAGAATTTACATTAAGGAAAACTTCGCTTTGCATCTAGAAGTATTCTTAGTTATTTCCATTCATATTTTCTATTATTTACCAGCTGCCAAGTGCATGAATTACACACCTGAAATAGCACCACACTGATTTCTCCTGTTCTCCACTACTACTTCATTCTGCTTGTGAAACCACCAAATGGCACATTACTGTGCATTTCAGAATCCTTGTGAGTGGAAGAGGAGGGGCAGACATTGATCTGTTCTCTGTGGTGACCGGTGACAGGACCCGAGGGAATGGCCTGAGGCTGTGCCAGGGGAGGTTTGGGTTGGATATTAGAAAGAGATTCTTCCCCAGAAGGTTGTTGGGCACTGGAACAGGCTCCCTAGGGTAGTGGTCACAGCACCAAGCCTGAGAGAGTTCAAGAAGTATCTGGATGATACTCTCAAGCACATGGGGTGACTCTTGGGGATGGTCCTGTGCAGGGCCAGGAGTTGGGCTCAATGACCCTTGTGGGTCCCTTCCAACTCAGCATATTCTGTCTATCCCAGATTCAGCTGAGCATAGAGGTCAGAAATGGGCAACTAAGACAACCCATTTGGTGTCAGACACTACATCTTTAAAAAGCCAAAAGGAGGTTTAGCAGAAGAGTTGATAACAAAACACATCTCTCAATATTTTTTCTTCTCTTTCCCCTTAATGCTATTTTAGTGGCTAACATTTCTTTTGCACAAAGGAGTTTATTTCCTTACAGAATTTATTTTTTTTCCATTGTTTTCTTTATTTTTTTGTTAAGTTATTGACTATTTTTCAGTCTCAGTAAGACTATTTTTTATATTTATTTTAGAACTGATTACACTTTTCTTCAATTTAGAGGTGTAGACTTTTAACTGGATCCAGGAAATTAATTCTTTCTTTCTTCCAAGTCAAATTAAGTGCTTTTTGCCTTATATACACTATGCACTTTGCTACTAACCTGTTGACTCCTTTTAAATTCCATGGTTTTGTTTCTCCCATGCTTTCTTCTTTCCTTTGCTGCTCAATTACAGTTTAAGTTAAAGGAGAAATAACTATCCACCATCAACACCAAAGAGTGGTGTAAAAGTATCAGCAACGATAAGTCCTCTAAAATGAAGCAAAACCTTCTTCTGTTTAAGTTTTTCCTTGCAGCAACAAAGATTGGTAAGTGAATTCTGTCCTTTAAAAGAACATCATTGCATGAAAAAAACCTCCTATGAGCAAGGTTATACAATGCCACACGGTACATTTAGTCATGAGTCAAGTAAGCCTACAGGAATTTCAGCTCCTTCTCTATATTTGGTATTAAAGTTAAACTTTGGGCAGAACTCATCACCTGTAACCTTAGATGCCTGAAAGTTAAGCTAGTCCAGACTACTTATGCAGATGCTCCTACAGACAGGGAAGTAAGAAACCTCCTGAGTGACTTATCCTGTTCTAGGATGCCTGAGATATGAGACCCCTCTTGGTGTCTAAGAGAGCTGAAATGAATCATCCTCTTAAATACACAGCTTAGACTAGGAAACTATCTTTAGTCAGCTAAAGTTGGGTGAAACAAATCTCTGACTTATGCTGAAGTGCTGAATACACATAATACTGCTTAACTAAGAGGAAAAAAAAAGTCTTATTCAAACAGCTTCAATACTGTAATGTGGATAGAATTTTCATCTTGACCTGACTATCTCTTACCAGCATTGACTGTTTCTGTTGCTCTTCAAAAACAGTTCAATTTTTTTATGTGGTTTTTAATACCCTGGTGTTTATCCAATAGACAATTTAATGCAATTCAAGGTGGTAAAGTTGGTCAGGAAATTTGAAGACTGTAAAAGAGACATATTACCAGAAACATGAGAGGGAGAACTCCAACATCTCTGACACCACTGACAAGTAGGAAAAGAAAGACTTGAATATTAACAAGTAATTTCACTTTAATCTTTTTAACAAATTAAAGACTTCCCAATTTGTACTTAATCAGCTTGTACCATGAGTAGTTGCAGTATTTTAGAAGCACATGGGTTAGCAGTTCTTCTCAACCCTGCTGTTTTAATCCATGTTGTTCCTATCAGTATTAGGCTCTTTCAGAAAGTCTCGTACAATATAACTATTGAACTTTCTTGACTACAAATGTTATAGCAGCTGTTAGGCATTCTATAATGTATTTTGCAATCAGCCAAATCAACAAGGTATTTTTTAACAATGAACAGTTCAGAACTGACAGATCTACTTTCTTGTTCACAACCGCTTATCATAGCATAGATATCATGTATGTTTGCCAGGTGCTTCCTATAGTTAGGATACCCACACAGAAGCCACTCACAAAAGATAAAGTCATAAAAGAGAAGAAAAATGTGCAAGTTTCATACACTCGTGGTTTTATCATCAGACAAAATAGCTTTGGGTGAAGGACTGTACCAGTCACAAACATAACACAGCAGTTTCTCTTACGAGTGGAAGAACATTAAAAGTTTGAAATTCTGTTTGTGTTCCTTCTTCCTGGCAGCATAAATGTAAACTGAAATTGTTAACATCCTCATACAGCTGTTCAGACTGAAACATCACTTCCCAATTATAATAAATCAATTCAGAAATAAATTGTTGCAAACCCTGTAGCATTCTGTACTGCCAAAAGAAAAAACAGACGTGATGGACAGACTTGGGGAGTCACTCACTGTAGACTTTCAGCTGGCAAGAACACAACCTTATGAGTGCGACTGCCTGTGAAGGGGAAGGCTTTTTGGGGGACATAGGGGAAAGGGCCCTCACCTTTCTGTGCAGTCTACAGTGGCAGTAATTCTAGACCCAGCCAAAGAAGGACTCTGAGATTATACATACAAACTAGATGCCAGAGCTTCAAAAACTATATATCAGCAATCAAAAATTGTCCTTTGTTATTCGCTTTATCCCAGTGTCTGCGACCAGTAACACAGCTTACACATGCTGATAATCCTTCTCTTGAATCCTAAAAGACATGCTGTAAGTTGAGAATTATTGCCAGGAACCCCTCTTCAGAAGCCATACTCAGTAACTTTGAAACAAACCATATACAACTTCAAACACAAATACTTAATTCATTCAATGTAACTTACCTTTTTGCAGCACGCTCTATTCTTAAGAATACCAAGGACATCTAACAGGCCTTAACTATCCCTCTTGTGGATTACGTCTTTTAAAGAATTCTATGTATATATTTAACTCCAATTGTAATGGCAATACAAGTTTCCAGCAGATATAAAATATTTTGGGTATAAAATAATGCAAAAAAAATTCTTTAAGTAAGCTTTTAGTATGTTAATAGATCTGCTATTATAAAGATACTAAATAAATTGGGTGAGATGTTTCTGCACTTCCCCATATTTGGCAACTGGTGTGAGGACAAGGTAAACAACCACAGTGGGTACAGCTCTACAAGCCTTGCAAGGACAGAGAAACAGGGAGACAGAGACAGAGGGAGAAATCTGGTGCTATCACTACCAGGCTGTTACCACTTCATCTCATGTATATCAGAAATAAGTTCAGTGAAGCCCATAAAAATCAAATGAGACACCCTACTCTACAAATACAGAAAGTATGAGCAAAACCTGCCTCTCAGATGATTGATTTGCTAATGTACCTGAAAGAAACCAGCACTTGTACAAGTTAATCTACTGCATTTTATTTCAGATTATATTAATCACCTCAATACTTCGCTTCTTTGCAAGCAATTATTGTTTTCTGTCATGCTGATTAACAATCATAATTTCTCCTGGGATAAACCTCATTTGAAATAACTGTGTTTCTAGTTGCCCTAAGCAGTCATAGAATTATTTATTCAGCAAATGTCAGAAACAATGCACTCTCACTTACTCTGACTTTTAGGATAGGTCTGCGACTATCCATGTGTCAGTGAGTACCTATATATGTGCAAGCCATGAGCTCTCCACAATAGTGGTACGAAACTATTTTGGTTCCTATTAAAATCACCACTTTGTTTAACAAAATGACACTTTGACACGTTACATTTCAGCATAGTGATCACATTAAAAAGCAGTGTCAATTATTTCTAACCATTTCAGCTACAGCACTTTTCTCCTGGGATAAGACACTGCTGTGCAGCACGTTCATCTAGACTAAGTCTGGCCTTCCTCTTTCTCTAAATGTTTGATATGTTCTCATTATCGCCACTGTTTCCTTTTGAAGTTCTTTCAAGACAAGGATCATTCATTCTGATGTATTTCCTGCAGAACAGTGAAAATGTTCTCTATATTGTATTGCAGACCTTTTTNCTCTACTGACATCAATGACTATCATTCAGATATACTGGCTACTCAAGACTTTTTATCGATTTAAAGGAAAAACATTAAAAGAATCTTACATCTTTTCAATCTTTCCCCATTAAAACTTCAAATAGAAGAACTCTATTAGACATATCCAAGTATTAACCTGAGGTTCAAACTCCACAGCTCTAGACACTTGATCACAAAAGCAGCAAAAGCACATTTTAAAAGATATTTACATGCCACAAAGACTGTTGCTTAGTATAATTTTCAAAAATTATTCCAGTGGAAATCAACAATCCATGAGATTCTAAACCACCCTGCAGTGAAACAGAGGGATTACTTCAGAGAAACTCTAACAAGTTTCAAACTCTAAGTCTGAAGGCTCTTCTGGCAAGTTCATTTTCAGCTTACTTTTACAACAATTCTGGTCCTTCCCTACAGCAGAAATATTTCATCTCTTATGAAAATTCTTCATCCAACCTAGAAAACATAATTTTGTAATGTGCAGCTGAAATCATTATCATATAAAAATCTAGTTTTCATGATTTCCACACACTTCTACATAATGAGAATCAGTAGATATTTGTTGCTACACACTGAAATTTAAATTAAACTTCTTGTAGACAATTGGATGCTTTTATTTGAAATAATCAACACTTCATAGGACTTGATATCAAAAGCAGTGAGTTCCTTTCCACATCCATGTTGTATCATGCATGGTTTCAAAACCAGTCTAGACTTGTGAGTCAAACCCAAGGAAAACTTAGCAGTCATAAATAAATGCTTCTTTTTCTCTACCCAGCAGCAGAATCTACCTAACAGTAATAATTGCCTTATCAATATATATCCAATGATGCCATAAATGTGGCATTTGCTTAATTACTTTTACTGATCCTTTGAATGTCAAATTAGTGTAAATATACCCACACTGTCCCATATAACACACAACCCGTGAGCAAATCTGCTCTTTGGACAGGGGTTGACAAGAATTTTTTCAGTAATGTCTCAGAACTCTTCAAAAGTATTCAGAATTTTTGTATCAAGGACACCTAACCAGACCAAAAAAAAAAAAAAAAAAAAAAAAAGGCAAAATGGACCTTCATTATAAATAAAATTAGAAACAGATGTACAGTACGCATGAACTAAGAATATCTAGTGAAATTTGTCATTTGTGCATTTCATATTTTAAAGGAGATTACCCTTATTAATTTGCAATTCAGATTCTTTCAAATTTGAGCTCAAATTTAAGTCAATCCAAGTTCAAGTTTTGTGACTTTCCAGAAAAGGGACATTACACTACTTGTTGTAACCAAATAATCCCTTCATGAATTCTATCCCTAGCTGTGATAGAATTCAGAATTTCATTGTTCTCAAAATGTGCTGACTGAAAAGGCTGGAGTTGCTTTGATAAACTGCTTAAAGTTGAGTAAGCTGTTTAAGTGTTTCTCTCACTTTTTAATTCTGCACAGTAAAAATAATGTTTTCTATTTGGATCTATGTATTTATTTCTTGAAACATAGCTATCTAGTTTCTTTTGAGATATAGTTTTCTGCTTGATGACCAATTATTTAATGTCTTGAATAAAAAAAACCAAAGAGGTTTGTTTGTTTAACTTAGGTCAAATTTTTATCCAACTAAAGCTGATATTAATACTGACATGGATTTTAATTGGCCTTAAAACATGGCCAGAGAGGATTACATATGGGTTAGCAGTAAATGGAAGGGAGTGTAAAATAGACAGTCTTGTACTTGTTATCCTGGAAGCATTTCCATGCTCTCTAGTGAATGATGGAAAAAAAAAAAAAAATTCACTCCAACCTTTTCAGACATCTCCTTTCCCTTCTAGCAAGATGTTCTCTGAGCTCCAGTAACAGGAAACAATGAGAAAATATGAGAGGTAAAGCACAAGGCAAATGACGATGTTCAGAAGAAAAAGGTCTCCCTTTCATCCTGTTAGGATCCTGCCTAATTCTGACTTAGTACTGTTCAAAGGTTATTTCCAAAGAAGCCCCTTCCTTTCTTTGTCCATATTCAACATCTGACAAACAGTATGGAAGATGCACAGAATTCAGTTGTCTCAGCTGAATGGGAAACAGATAAACATATGAGGAACCTCACTCTGGGGAACATGAGAATCCAACAGTGTCACAAACATGAACACAAGTCAGTAAGAGGTAACTATTGTGTTTTTGGATGTAGTAGCACTGTGAGTTCTTATGCAAATTCTAGTTATCCCAGGAGGTGAAAATAGATCATCACACATACATGTCCTCTTCTGCCTCTGGTTACCAAAAAGAACTAATGTATCCTGCATTTCGTCAGAAAGTCTACATGAAGAAAATGCAATTATTTAAAATAAATTTAAAAAAAAATATTAAAGGAATATGAGCTCCAGGAGAACAGAAGTATTGCCAGGGAAAGATAATGTCAGGCACAGGGAGGGAATGTGTCTGGTGCCAAGCAAAGCCGAGGGCTGTGCAATCACCTCTATCAGTGCTCTATCAATGTCTACACTCCAGCCAAATCCAGAGAAAACAAGGAGTCAAAGATTCAGGTCAATAAGCTTATAGGCGATTTGCACAAACAGCTCCTGCAGCAAGGTAAAAAACAAAGTCATATTGGCTTTTCTTTTTTATTCCTTCTCTTTGAACTCCTTCGTCCAAACACACCCTGGAAATGTCAGTGTTATATGCAAGAATTTAAAGAGCTGAGCTTCTTAATCCCGTTAAGAAATAAGAACAAAGTTGCCTGTAAAGATCTCCTTATTGAGCTCAAAGTGATTATGGTATAGCTGCCTTGTGCTGATCCTACCTCCACTTGCTATAGCAAAAGAGGTAGAAATTTGTCGTGAAATCCATTACTGTAAAGGAAAGAAATATTATTGATTAAAAGGTTTCTGGTTAAAAAAGCAAGCAAGAAGTGAAGGAATAAATCTACTTTTTGATCCAGAAACAGAAAATAGAAAGCATATTGTTAGTCATTACATGCCTAACGTGAAAGAAGCAAAGAATATTTACACAGATGCACACAGTCATACATACAGACACAAAGTCATACTCCAGAGGAAAAAGGGACACACAGAAATCATTTTCAGGGTGTTAAGAGTTTGGCTGGTATTATAGATGGTAGCATGATAGCTTTGCACATGAAGGGAAAGATTAATACACGGACGAACTTAGCTTTGTATATGCTTTCTTACATGAGGAATCACACTGCAGCTGTTTCCCCGAATCTCAAGCCTGGCTGCACAATCAGGTCACATGGTTTAACATAAAAAATTCCAGTCCTAAGCTGCTTTGGCCGGCTAGTGACAAAATACTGTACATGAGCAGAAAACTTGGTACAGGTTCTGAGCTCATCCCCTCGTGCCCAGCAGAATACAAGAATACAGAAGCAGGTACACACTCAGTATGCAGCCCACAAATTCCTTGAGTTCTCTCCTTGCTGACTTAGAACTGCATATAAGTTTCAGACTGCACTGGATTCCCCTCAACTCTCTCTTTACTCACAAATAAAGATAACCAGCATATCAGGAACTGCAGCCACGCATCAGCTGGCTACAGACATACACACTACAGGCATGCCGAGCAGTTCATGTTCTAGATCCTAAAACCACTGCATTATGAAACAGTCTTCATCCCACCTCATGTATCCTCCATCCCTTCCTATGTCACCAACTGAAGTATGGTTAGCATTGGGAAGCAGAAGTCATTTGCTTTCCAATCTACCACCAGTAGTATTAAGGCCACTGAATCTCCTTCGGCTGAGGGCTAGTGCCAATGCTGCCTTGTGACGAAGTAACCATGGGAAGCCTACAACATAAGAAACAAGAGCGATAGCCATGCTACAAGCAAAGAAGAGGAGAATTTGACAAAACTGCCCTGGGAAGCATGGCAGCAAGGAATGGACCTACTCTCTTTCTCTAATTATCAGATAGGTACATTCCTTCATTTCCCTCTTTCTCCTGGCAACTCCCCCATTTCCTCTCTTGATTACAGACCTACTCCATTTTCTTTTCTTGCCTCTTTCCTTCTCTGAAAACAGCTATTTAACTATCCACTGATCTCAAGTGATCTCTCTCATTGCTCAAGATAACTTTTACTTTGAATTCTGCTAGGAAGTTCACAAGGAACTGTAATTTGTTCAGCAAGTTCCCACCCCCTACGGTGTAGCCAAGGCTCCTATTCTCCTTGCTCTTTGCAGAGAGGCAAAGGCGTTACCACCATGAATATAGCAACCTTTTAAGTAACAGACCAGAATATTTTTTTCCCTGAGGGTATCCAGGCAGGATGACAGCAATCAGTGACTACAAAACCAAAGATAAACTACTTCACATACCAAATGAACTTGATTCAGTACTTTGCTTTTCATCTCATCACCTTCAACTTGGCCTTTGCATTGTTCTGCCATTCGTGCTCCCTCCTTCTATCTGCCCTTCTGCAATTATTAGCCCTATCATGCCTCCAGATCATTTCTTCTCTTGTCTGTTACTATTACCTAATTTTCTTATTCCAACCTATAATAGACAAAATTTAATCTGGATGTACTATCTCCTAGCTTTCAAAGTAGGCTTTCAGCCATCTAGTCTATCACTCCTCTGCATGGAAGACAGGCTACTTTCTCCTTATTCAGAGTGTTTAAATACTGGTATTTAATCTTCTAGATCTGAATTTAATATGAATTAATCTTAATCTGATACAGACTGATTCCAGATACTCACTACCTGGACATTAAAAAAAATAAAAAAAAAAAAAAAAAAAAAAACAGTAAGGGAGATTCCAGGCTAATACAGACTTTGTGTAGACAGCGTCATTGGATACTCTGTTTTTCAGCAGAACATCAGTCTGTATCTAAGAATAAAAAGTAATTTTAAAAGTCTGTTTTCAAACTGAAAAAATGTAATGCACTATCACCAAGGCTTTCTCCTACCAATTTTTTTGTTTCTACTTCAAAGATAAAGACCAGTGCAGCTTTGTAGTAGAACACCACTATGGCTATGTTGTTATTATTATTGCTGTTTTCAAAATATTTCCTTTCCCCTAATCTCATTGTCAAAATTGCAAACAAATAAATTTAAGTGCCATCTCTATTATGAGGCTCTTCTTCATCCAAAAAGTTAAAAACAAATAGAGTTGGAAGCTTAAAACAACCTTGACATACGGTAGATTGGCAATTTCCATTTTAGCTTTGAATACTTACAGGCTTAAACATTGTTCGCTTCTTCACACTTGAGTGTAGAAGAAGACTACATAGGAATAACTATTCATATGCAGTAAAGTTAATTGTGGATTTGTGGTGTTGCAGAACTGTGGGAGAGGAAGAATTTTCCAGATCTCTTGTTGCAAAAGCCATTAATGAGCAAAAGGAGAAAGGAGAAGTTATAGCCAAAAGTCAAAATTTTGAAAACTGAGAAGTTGTAAAATGACATGCAGCTCAATCAATGTGATTAGTTTGCTTCACACTTTGCCAAGGCTTTCGCCTCCACCTTCTAATTCTGGCAACTATTCTGCTGAATCTATCTCATGAACCCAAATTAATAACGTAGGAATGACAAGTATGGCTTTGTAAAGGTTAGCTGTTCACAATTTAGACAGTAAGAGACCGCTCTCTGCTTATAATACAATCAGGCACAGTTTGACAGGAAAATCTCTTGAGTCAAAAAGCCAAAGTTATCAAGCTGTGAACCTGTGCATCCCCTGCTTTCAATCCTCTGAATGAGTTGTGAGTTCAGTAAACTTTTGCCTTCAGTGCCCAGTCCGGACAGTTAAAAACCTCTGGTTTTAGGTGATACTTGAATTTACATAGCTGGGTAAGTACAGAAAGCATACCAAGGATGAAGCCTCACAAACAATGATGGATGAAGCTTCTCCCCAACAGCTGTGCCACTTGTTCCCCAGCCTCTTGATTCTTGCAGGAATCCCGACTACTCATTTGTCCTCTTCATCTGGGTCAACTGGGAAAAAACCCCAGGGGAGGGAAATAGGGAGACAGGAGAGGTAATATTTATATCCAAGGAAATAACTTTACTTTCTGAAACCTTAAATGGAAAATAAAGGTGGCCATGGTAATGACACTTAAAATGTGACCCTGAGGAAGCAGGACATTCAACAGAAGTTGAGACATTAATAAAAACCAGTACATCTCTAGTCTCCCATTTCATCCTTTTCCAGGGACATTCATAATTTCCTTCAAAGTGGGACTGTCACACTGCCTCAGCTGGAGGTAGATTAGGGGTTTTATGCGCCCCTTGATCCTTAGAAATTTGCTTTTCAACTTTTCTTCTGTAGCAGTTGCACTGGAGAGGCTTAAGATTCTGTTGTAACTACAGCACAGTTGGANGTTTTATGCGCCCCTTGATCCAAAATTGTTTTGGTTTTGCCCTAAACTAAGACACAGTTGCACTGGAGAGGCTTAAGATTCTGTTGTAACTACAGCACAGTTGGAAAAAGAACTGCTGGGAAGTCAGAAGGCATTCAGCTTGAACAATCAGCAGATGTACTTAATAAAACACATGATAACCAAGACTCAGATTTAAATGTATTCCAATTTGATTCCCGATCTTCTTTAATACAATGGCCTGGATTCAGTGCTTTCCCTGAAAGATGTGTTCATTAAAGGGAAGATCCAAGATAACTTCAAATTCAATTTGAATTTGCAATATAGATTGCTATAAAAAAAAAAATCACAAATTTTTCTTGGTTTCACCCAAAACGTTAGTATTTTCCACTGGAGGGCCCTGGAAATACTGTAAGAAGTACAGCGAGGGAACTAAATCAAACTGATATGGTATGAAGTGACAAAGGTGCATAGTCTTCCACTGCTGACGGAAGGAATTCAAGAGACACCAGTGTAACAATTATGCACATGGTGGTTTAAATATGTATTTAGTAATGCCAATAACAGGACCAGCACCTTTTTCCAGCTAAGGAAAATGGTGTCTGAAAGGCATGTGAACAAGTGAACTCAAAGTAATTGTAATATTTGTTCACGTCAGTTATAACAGTACTAAATTCTTTCTGTTGGTAAGGCATTTCTTTTCATAATCTGTTCTCTCCTCGCAGTAAGTTTTGCAGCAGCTGAGCTCCAACTACTGACTAGACTGTTTTGCTCTCTTAGGATGACTTACTAAGTATCAAAAACCTGCAGTGCAAAAGTAAATTATTTAGTTGAAAGCATGTAAGCTACATAGAGGACACGTAGAAAATACACTGTAATGCCTTCCCCACTGGTGACTGAAGACTCTGCAGGAAGGGGCTAATATTATGCAGTCAGAACATTTGACTCTTCCGGCGGACTTATTCAACTTTGTCCAACACAGATGACAATAAACAAAAACAGAAGCATATCAAGCTATCATGAAAAAACATATGTCAATATCTGGGAAAGAAGAGAAAGACAGAGAAATCATCAATATCCCAGTGCCTGAGGGGTTAATGGACTAACAGAAGAACACCACCACCACAACTCCAGCTATTTGATAGGCATCCTTCCCTGCAGAAAACAAACAATAAAGCAATCAAGTGGAAATCTGACAGGAAGAAGGTGAATTCAATGTTTTAAACACCAGTACACAATAGTGAGTTTTTCCTGTCAGCTGAATGGGCAACAGCACAACCCTGCAGACTGAACACTGCGTAAGACTGAATTGGTGTGGCTTATGCTAAAATACCTCTATCTTTAATAATTTGCAAGTAACAAACACACCAAAAAGGTATCTGCAACTTCAAAAGTTATCCTTTCACAAATCACTGGTTTTCTACCATACATAATACGTTCTATAATAAGCTCTATTTTAATCCTAGAATCTACAGACACAATCTGTTTTCCTAGCAATGTTTCCTAGGTAGAGCACTATTTCTAAGCAATGAACAGACATGCTGCATTGCTAGCTTCGGATCTGCTGATAATTGACTTTTGAGGCCTGTTCTCTACAGTTAAATATGGAGAAAATAACACTTGGAGGAAAATATTAAAGGCAAGACAATTCACATCTCTGAAAAGTGTCTTTCAACACATCTAAATATTTACCCCTTAACAGACTTAACTTCATGGGTGATTCTTTTCCCCATTTACAAAATACTGTATTAACAGAGCTTTTTGTACATTTTAAATCCAAAACTCTTTTTGACTAATTGGACACAGTTTGGTCAGTATTCTCTCTCAAGAGTTTGACTGCAATGATTACCTTTATTACAAAAGTATTCCACTTCTTCACAGCTCAGATTTTCAGGCTCAAACTCTGCAGAAAAGCTTTCCTCCAATGGAAAGTCTTCTTTCGAGATAGTGTCATTTTCCTCAGACAAACACTCTTCTTCTTCATCCTCAGTGGCATCTTCAAGGGGCCCTTTAAAAAGAATCAGGAACACTGTGGCAAAACCGTCTAACAGGGCAATGTGAAATAAAACCTTAGTGAACTTATAACTGGAGTTCTTTAGCTAGCTTTTTCATTCCACAGCTGTGTTCAGCATTTATTAGAATTGGACAAATAACATTTTATGGAAATTGAAAGTGACTTTTCCTGATGACTTCAAATCAGAATATGCAAAGTGTCATTAATAATATGTATTAATAATACTCTCACATAGGCATTTTTCATTATTCATTGGATTCTAGTATTAAACACAAACAGTTTTAACAGTAGAAATCAAAGCTATATTTGTAAAACCACATAAACAGTGAAGAGCCTTCTCTGGTTGTTAGTGATTGTTTTTGATGCTGAATTACAGTACTTAAAATGTTCCCTTTACAGGCTTTGTTAATCAAATTAACAGTACTGACAACAGTGAATTACTACAAAGGTATTGAGAGTACAAACTTCAGCTTATTCTGCTATTTTGCTTCAAGCAGCCCCTTATGGTATCCATGATCACTTATTTGCCAGACTCTTCAGCAGAATCCCAGCCAATAGACAGGATTCAACAGACTATCCATTCATTTCACAGAGGGCAAACAAATGTTGTGGTAAACTACCAGCTGAGGGCTACAGAAACTTATATCAGTTACAGAATCAGGGTGTGAGCTTGAATTTGAAAGGGTCTTTGATTTTTTTCCTAGTTACCTAGACATACAATAGTATTACTACAGATCCTCCCAAACAGCCAGTGCCAGACAGACATATAACACAAAACACCCAAGTTACTGATTGGAATGTTGTCAAAAATTAAAATTTCTTCTTTCTTATATACACACACTTCAGAATCATTGGTTAATAGTAACTATTTGCTAAAGACATCCCTTGTAGAGGGTATAGAATTTTATCCTAGATTTAAAAAGAGATTTGAAATAACTGAATATATTTTAATTTAACGAAGATTTTATTAAATGTCAGTATGTTTCAAAATCCATCTTAAGACTGGATTTCAAAAGAAAGATTTCATTATACATGGTTGAGGCTTGAAAAAAAATTACATATTTCACTCTCCAATGAAAGCACAGCCTCATTTATAATTGACTGAGTATTTCTTCTTCAAAATGAAAGAGAGCTAGCTAATGAAAAAAAAATGTGATTTGTATTTATATCATAGTTTTACAGTATTAAACACTATTCCTATATAATATATCATGCTGAGATACAATACATAAATGATACTGTTGTATGAGATGAAAAGGAAGGAATAAATTTTTAAAGAAATCAAATATTGACCACACTCTAATTTTATGTAATTTATTACAAACCAGTGACTACCTACATTTATTAAAACAGCAAAATTCACTTTAGGCTAGGTTGTGTAATTCTTGCTTCAGAGGAATATGATGGTTACTTTTTTATTGAAATTGATTGAGATTCCCAGCTGGGATTCCATAAATTAATATAGCTTACTATTTTTCATGGAAATATGACTCTCTGTGCCAGCTGAGAGTCTGACCAAGTGAACTCACTTTTGTGGTCACATACTCGCCAATGCTAGCTGTCATTCAACAATATAGCTCCTAAAGTAAGGGGCTATTATTATGGCTGAAGAAATAAAGATTCTCACTATCAAAGTATCCATTACTGTTAATTGCACCTTCCAGCCATGCTGGGAAAAAATCCAGCAACTGCATACACACAGGGAATGAAGAGTGGCTATGGCACTGTACGGAACAGAGAACAAAGCACAAGCACACGCTGGAGCAGTGTGCTGCAGCTGAACATGGGCAGTCCAGGCACCTCACGTGTGTCCAGGTTCATGGCAGAAAATAAAGCACAAGGGGTTCTGCACAAATTATCAGAAATGCTGTTCAGATTTCATAATATTATTAATATGTGATGTTGTCTATAGAATCATTTATTGGTGTGTTCTCCTAGAAACACCTGGATAAATAAACTAGGAAGGAAAAACACAATGAAACATAAAATATGCTATCTTAGGGAAATGTAAATTTTTGCCACATATAAAGATACTTAAACACCATATTTGCATTGTTTCAAATGCAGCTATATGCCCTTAATTATTTTTTCAAATATTTTAAATTTGGGGGGGGAAATTTAAACTTCAGCCAACATTTCGTTGTAAGTCAATTACCTGCTGCATGCCTGGTTCCTTGTCATTTGACTTTTTCAATGCATCTTACAAAATACAGCAAAAGCAATTTACCTGCAAGTAATCCAATTGTCATGTGTACATGACATTTAGGTCTGTTTCTATATGTTAAACCAGTTTGTTTGATCAGGTCACCAGTAAGCAATCAGCAAGCTAACCATCACCATGTGTTAATAAGGAAAACAACAGAAATGCGGCTGATATGTTTTCATTTGCAGCAGCCATGAAAACACACCTTATAATTTCCATTGACACTCTTTCCAAGAAGGCAGAAGAAATACAATGCAGCTGGATCAAACCTCTGTCATTTTGTGGGTTGGGACTTTATTTTTTTATATAAATCTCAGACTAAAAAAATCTTATCTAAAGCTAATGCAGATACATCCTATGTACGAACAGGTACATGGCATTTCCTAAAGTTACCTGCCCAAGCATTTGCCAACACAAATGTAAATGCACTCTCATCCAAATGAGATCAGAGGTATGCAGGCATCTACACTGGGCTTTGCCTTGCACATGCTAGCCCAAACACAAAGCCCAGCAACGTTCATCCACGTGCACATGGGCACACATCAGAGCTTTATGTAATAGTTCACCTTAGGGGCTACACTTCAAACACCACCATGACTTTCGTTGAAATTGAAGGATCCATGCATAAATTATTTTTCTAGGTTTCAGGCAGCTGCTGCCTTGTCTAATTCATCCATCTAGAACTTGATCCTTGGGACAAATTCTGTCTTAGGTATGTTGAGCTGTCTTTCATTTTTCAAATGTTCAAATACATTCAGCTCATGCCCAGAGCGATAAACTGATAACTAATTGAAGACAAAAACATTGTTCAACATGACTAAGACCAAACCACAGGAATAAGATCAAAATTAAGTATTTCTCAGTTACTACTTTCATGGGAACTCAAAATCAATGCCTAATTTCTGTGGCCATTTTTTCTATCACTCAGACATACCGTAGGTTGAGGATAACAATAAAATCCAAAGCCACTTACTAGGAAGAATAAATAGATTAAATTCTCTGTTCTTGACTAGTTCATCTAATTACTTGTACATAAGCAGACAGAATATCAAAGATTACATGGAACTACATATTCTTGACAAATGGAAACACAAACTACACAGGCTTATGTTTGCGGAATTTGGTCATGTGCTTCCAAAAACCGCTTGCTGGTACCAGCAAATCAAGTCAGCTAGAGACCTAAGAATTTACCTGGTTCAAAAACCTATAGGTTGGGTTTCAAGGTTTACTAGATCCTCTGTCTAAGAAACAACCTGCACAAAAGCTATGCCACCTCTTCCTTGATTTAAAACACTTAAAACTAAAGAGTCATATAGACAAAAATAAATCTTTTTTTTTTTTTTTTTTTGAATTTCTTTGAAGTTGTTTTG
>VWZG01000813.1:643300-679226 GCA_013396735.1 Grallaria varia
CTAAGTTCTTACTGCAGCCACTTACTTTTAACATAAGTTGCATCAGGGGATCTGGTAGGAAGGAAACATTTTTATTAATTTTCCTCTTATCTGTAAGAAGAATGCTGATTTTTTTTTTTTCATTTACGTTCCTTGCCTGCAGGTAGCAGACCAAGAAAATCATATAGCAGAAATTTTTCCTTTTGATTAATTTCTTTCCATGTGTTATGTTATTTCTTATATATAATTGATTTCAGGTTTTGCTCGTAGCTGTACATCTTTTTTATATCTGTACCTACTGCCTTCCTTCAATCAAGAAAGTTGAAGGAAATTACCTGAATTTTGTTAAGTTTATTAAAAAAAGAGCTCTGTGAATATTTAAATTGAGTTTTGAAATGGTAATACAAGAAAGATATTAGAGAATTTTAATAGTAGGTTCAATTTGACCCACAGACTATTGTAGAAAGGGTCAAATTTTATTCAAATTATTTCTTTAGAGAAAAAAATATGAACACTTTGATTTTAATAAAGTAGATTAATATTCTTCACTGCTAGGTCTTTTGGCACTTTGGTGCATGACAGCATTAACTGTGATTGTATATAAACTTTGCAAAGACCTTTAAATGTTCCAGTAATTTGGAACTTCACTTTCATTTACCCCCTTGTCTTCTTTTCTCTTACCATTATCCAAGAGGCCACAACAAAATTGACAGCATCTGTGGTCAGTATGCTCTTAGAGCAAAGGCCAGAATATTTCCAATCAATAAAGATGAAATGATAAAAAAGTGACCATTGAAAAAATGCTTAGGGAGACATTAATTTCAAAAAATAGTATGCAAGTGGGCACAGAATATGAGCTGCAAGACCTTTGCAGTTAAGTATCAGATCTCAGTTTTAAGTTCATGCCAAAGCACCTCTTAATTCTACCTACAGTCATAACAGCTTCACAGCAGATGCTCCACAGCAGAGGTTGTTCTGTGTATTTCTGGTGATATAAGAGGAGAAGGAGAAGAACAGAGGTGACTCAACACCCTACTGAAATCACAGCAGCAACACAGAACTACCAGAGTACCATAGTGCACCGACCCTTCTGAAGGGAATTTTTAACTAAAGCCTAGAAAGCGAACAAACAGGACATTGGACATAAAGCTCTCAAGAGATATATTTGTCCTTTTAGATAACTTTATACATCAGGAATAATTTTGCAACAGTGATTTATCAGTAGGTTTGTTGGGTTTTTTTTTTAAATTTTAACTGACCAAACAAGGAAAATGTCTTGTTTTCTTACACAGAAATGTTGTCCTTGAAGTATTTGCCCCTGAATTATGATATATTTTGCAGTTTTTAAACACGCACTTTATTTCTGTATGATTCCTATCTGCTAACTATTACAAAACAACTTTTGAAACTACTGGAAATCTAATTTGAAATACTGGCAATATAATTTTCCACATGATACACAGATAGCTTTGATGCAAATATTATCCAGTTCTAGTGGATTGTTTTAGCTAGTTAAGTATGATGATAATGTTTAAACTTACAGGCTCAAAAAAAAACCCAAAGAAAGCATCATTTGTGTAAGAAGAAGTTGGGTTTTTTTCTGTGTCCTTCCCTAAAATTATATGTATTCATATAATAAAAATGCAAATATTTGATGGTTCAGATGTCTATGAGAAGTGTTATTGATTTTTGTATCTGTACAAGTGTATAAAACAAAAAAAAAATGTAACATATTTTGAGAGGTTTTTTAACATGTTCATATTGTTTTCTACAGGTAAATTACTCTAAGTTTTAATATTCACCTTTCCAATAAAGGAAAATCTCTTGCAACTTGCAACAAAGGATATAAAAATTAAAGCTGCAATTTTAGGAAAATACTCAGACTCTCTTTTCACTTCACTACAGTTAGGGTTTGGGTTTTTTTAAACTCAACTTAGGAGAGCAGAGAATAGATATATCTAAACCAACCAGTCAACATCTGTCATATAACATCTATGGTATGCTGCTATAAGCAGTCCAGGGAAATCCTCTGAGGATCCACAATCCAGAAATTTTCAGTGCATCTTTTCCTCCAGTCATAGCAAACTGTGATACTGGTAAGTAAGAGGAGTTTCTTTGCCTCTCCTAACCCCACCATTCAGGATCTCAAACATGTAGGTAACACACTTCCTGAGACTCAGGACACCTTTCTCTACAGCCTTCACCACGTACTGCTATAGCAAAGCAGTTTCAAGCACCATAACGCAAATAGGATGAATTTTATCTTCCACATTGCAAAGTGATGCTCAGAGCTGAAAGCTTTTCTGAGCCATGAAGGCAGCAAAAGTTCGCTCTGCTTCCAACTCCAATGCTGCCCTTACTCCAAACACAGGACTTTACTGGCAATCACATGAGTAGTGAGTGGCACATACTGGTATTTGCTGATCACTATTCTCACTCATCTGCTGAAGGGAAAAATATGATGCAAGTAGGAGCACTTTGAAGCCACTAATGATGCTGCTGCAGTGTATTTAATGGCCAGCATGTTAGGTATGATGAAAGAGGAATCTCACATCAAGTACATTAAGGGATCAGAGGAATACATACTCATTACTCACTGTAATTTTACATCACCAGTTTCAAGACAAAATACATTTTTCTCACACAGAAAAGACACACTATACTGCTATAGAAATTTAAGAGGTCTTTTTTCTTCTGTTTATTTAATATTTTCTAAGTTTGCATGTAGCTGCAGATTACTTCTGTTCATCTTTTGTTTCTAGCTGCATTTTCTCAGATGCAAACTAGTCTCTCATCTCTGTATATCATCATGCAATTAAATAAAAAAAAGCAGAAAAAAGGGAATCTGACTCTTCAGGTCCAGAAATAGGTAGTGAATTCATGACTTCTCTATCAGGTTACTATTTCTCTTCAAATTAGTAGTTCTTTCCTCCCCCATCTTTCTAATAAAAGTGAAACAGAGACCACTGCAGAAAAGCAAGCCCCTGAAAGACAACCCAAATTCAGTTTCTAATGACATGATCAAAGCTACAGAGATTGTATGTAGAATTCAGTGCCAGTTTGGGTTAGATCTCAGTAAAAAGTCAGCACACCTAAACTGACCCATAACACAATGACACTGTTAAAGGCAAAACTTTTAAACTTAGCAGGTGATATAACAGACGCACATGGAAAAAAACACCATGCTTAAAGTGACTGGCAGTTCTAAAGTAACAGCAAAGAAAGCTGAAAACTTCAGGTTTCTCTCTGCCCAACTCTCCAGCCTGTCCAGGTCTCGCTGAATGGCAGCACAACCCTGAGGTGTATCAGCCACTCCTCCCAGTTTTGTATTATCAACAAACTGGCCAAGGGTACCCTTAGATTCTTAGAGTTTTGAACTTCAATACATACAGGCGATTTGCTACTTTTAATCAGGAGTTTACTGATATGTAGAACAAAATAGTATAACATTTACTGTGTTAATTGAAAATATAATGGACTATTAACCTGTTCTTCACCAACATGTACACTTTACAGATACCATGAAAAAACCTCTGACTTCCCTCAATACATCTCAGGAATATGTAGTATAATGACACCATAGTTTAGGTCACATATATGACATCATTTATCAAAAAATAGCAACATTTATATGTAATTTATAGTTATATATCTTCATACGGTCATGTATATAAAAAAGCAAACTACATCTTTTAAAATAAACTAGAAGTGCATGTTGCAATGTACTTGAGTTCTTTAATATCCTTGCTCGCCTTTTTACTACTTTAATTTGATTCCTCACTCATAGGAATTGTGAGGTTGCACGAAATACATTGTATGTCCCCTAGAGTTGGCATAACCTGCTGGTTTTCTGAGCTAATCACTAATTAATAATTTGAAAACACAAAGTCATTATGTCATTTCCAGACAATGAGCTTTTAAATGGTGCATAATATGTCCTAGTCTTTTCAGTAAGAAAAAATAAGTTTTTCTCCTCAGGAAACCAGATGGCTGGTAAGTGTTATTATGAAGCTATGCAAATCTCAAAGCAATAAGCATGAAATCAAAACAAGAATTCATTCTCTTCTCCTCTTATCATGATTGTTGTTTTGCTGAACCAACTTACGGAATACAACAACTCCTAAAAATTAGGCTACTGGATGTTTTGGCAATGATGGTGGAGTTAAATATTTTGAAAAGTTATGGTATCAGAAGACACTTAAAAAAAGAAAAAAAGGATCAGAATGTCATTCTATGCCTTAGTCCTACTTTTCATTCTTGGGTTTTTTATTATTATATGACATATTCACTGCAAATAAATTTTAGTATTGAATTTTATAATTTTGTATTTTAAATCCTTATGCATAGCATTTAATACTTATGAAAACATCTCAGTATTCCTGCATCACAATGTTTCCTGTCTGTATTAACATGTTAAAAGATTTCTAGGTACTATCAAATGGTGTCATTTCATGAAGTGAATAAGAGCAGCGACAATTATGTAATACTGCTATTGCTTTATCATGGAATAATGTCAAAACATGACTAAAAAACTAGTCCACAAAAATAAACTGAAACTCTTCCCCAACAGACTTCTTGCCAAATATAGTTCCCCAATGAAAAAAAAAATCATATTTGCCAAAGTATTTTCCTGCTAATAATTGTCCTTTTTTAAATCTCTTGCCAGAGCTGCTAACACATGTCTCTGATCTGAGTGACCCTGTCTGAACAGGGAGTTGGGAAAGATGACTTCTAGACATCTCTTCTAACCTAAAGCATTCTGTGATTCAGCATTAATATTAGGAGATGTTGCACATTTTTTTGCACTATCTCATCAGGAGCCAGAACCTTTAGAGCCCTCTGTAATGGACTAGCACTACCAACTGCAGCATCAAGTAGACTTTAAGGTAACAAACATAAAAATATCCTTGAATACCTCCAAAACTATCAAATCAAGAATGAGTGCTCTAGTGCTATTTTCATTGGACATAGACCATTTCTAGCACTGCAGCAAAAGTTCCAACAGATCCATGACTGCAATCCACACTGCCTGCCCTTGGGTCCTGTAAGGTTTGCCTGTATGTCAGACAAGCTCTCCACTTCATCTTCCCTTGTGTTTTACACTCTAGTTTCATTTCTTCTGTCTGCTGGTGTTCTACATTAAACTCATGACAAATTGCACTGACACTCTTCAAGTGACATTCTTCATACATGCACAAGCACATGGTACAGTATCTTTAGCAATCACACAAAATCCACTGCAGTATTTTGTTTAATGCTGCACACTGTATTCGTAGAAGAGTAATGCTTAGTTAACTAAATTTGGTACCACTGAACTAGGCCTGCAGGAAGGCCAATCATACCATGCCACTGCTGACCTGGAAACACAGCACTGATTCTCTGGTACTGTTATCACACCTTGTCCATCTCAGCTTTAAAGATCAAGATGCAGCTTTTGCACGTCTTCCTTATAACAATTATTCATTAATGGAAAAGAAGTCACTATAGCATTTTGCCTAATGTTTAACAAAATATTTCTTTTCAGTTTCAGTCCATTCCTCTCCATTATAACTCTTCTAAAGATACATTTTTTCAGATGTTTATACCTTCAAGTACTAAGCCTCTTGTCATGACCCTTTAAATTATCCTTACTAAAAGGCAAGTGTTCTTACAATTTAATCTTTCTCACATACTACAGTCTAAGAGTTACTCAGATATCTCACTCCTTGATCCTTTGAGCACCCTCCTCTCCTTTTCCTTACATCTTCTGGTACTGAGGCGAGTAGAACTGAATGTAGCACAAATTCTGCATTTAGTTTCTGCTTCATAAGGATCAAAAGGGTAGAAGACAGCAAACATTACATGAGACTGTCACACCTCAGAGAGCTCTGAAAAAAGAGGAAGCCCATGACACTTGGAGTACAAAAAGTATCCAGGACTAATCTAGGGGTTAAAGTGGATGTTATTCATTACCGACACACAGACAATCTACTCAAATTAATTGTACTATTAAACAACATCAGTTTCAAGACTGCTTTTTTATAACAAGATGTTTGAAATCAAAGCACAAAACATAATAGTGATATTGACAAAAATGGTCAACCATCGTTAATAATACAGAAGGAAACACTAAAAACAGCTCACCACCGTGCTTGTTAGACTTTCAAGATGGACATGTTTACAGGAAAGACACTACTAAAAACAAAAATATAAAAATTACAGTCTGCAATAATATGAAATGTTACCATGCATTACAATATATTGTTACTCCTGTAGATGAAGACTGAGAAGCGGACCTATGGTTTCTCTCCCCAGTTGAAAATACTTTAAAATATTTCCAGCATAAGACAACCAGACCATGGAATGTCAGGCTGAAGCTGATTGTTCATTTTTACTGATTAATATTTTTCTCTTACTCTTGTTTTCCTCCTCTTCTCCTCTGCATCATTGTCATTCAAATGCCATCACATATGGTAGTTCAACATGCTTTAATTTAAAATATTTTACAGTCAATTCATATATTATGATTATCAATAATATTAGTTTATTAGGTCAATACTACTGGAGAAACTATTGTAATCATGTCACTACCAACACGTAATTGCTGTTTATTTAGCACAAGTCTTATGGATATGTTGTTTCTTTTTATATAACATTCTGAGGGTTTTCTTGATGTCACAGCAAAAGAAACACTCAGAACAGGATTTTTTTTCTCATTATCAATATCCTTAAGGATATTTCAAGCCTGGGTTATTCTGTTGCCAGTTAATGTCCTCAGATGTCCTTCCAGTTTCCTCTGGCAAGCAACATCAAATTTCAGGGTGTAGTACACAATGCAAACCGACATATTTGTGCCTTCACCAAAACAGGCAATACCAGATGAAGGAATTGGTTTAGGTTTTTAACTTCGAAAAGAAAGCAACAGGGTGAGGAAGAAAGTTTGTGAAGAGAAATTTGAAGCAGTCTTCAAAAAAATAAGCATGCTTTCTTCGCTGTTGCCAGACTCTCTCATGGTGCTCTCTCCCTCATGCACTTCTCAGGCATCCATCACAACATTCATAAACCTTTGCGCCTAGAACATTTTCTGGGGCAGAGCACTCCAATTATAACACACAAACATAAATATGACACATCTGGTTTAAGCCTCAGAGCCAAGAACACAGTAAGGCAGAAGAGCCTACTGTTGCTTGATGTTGCCAGGAAGGGGGTACTTTGGTCTAGAGCAGTACAGCGGATTTATGACCACATATATGCAAGACTAGTACCAAGAAAATATCATTTGTTAAAAATCAAATACATAGAATACCATTTTGGAGCTCACACTGTGTAGAACTAAGCTACGCTGTGTTGTAGATATGTTGATTAATGTTTTCTATTAATATAATGAAAATAAACTATTTAGTTTATATTCTTTAGGAACCTTGTTTGCTGATGTTTTTATTGTTTGTTACTTCTTTGCTCTGGTTATTACTGGTGTACTCTACTACTCTAGAACACACAAAACTGATATTTGTCTTTAAAATCATACATAACTTGTTCTTGATGGACAAAGGCATGTAACACCAACAAGTTTTTAAGAATAACTTCGTCAAACTAGTTACATGAGAGGTAAGGTGAATGAGTAATACTAGTAGAACAAAAAAAAAAAAAAAAAAAAAAGGTTGACTTCAGATATATTTTCAGAAAAATGCAAGAGGAACAAGCATTTTAAAATTAAGCCAGATTATCTTACTGAAACAAAGCTATAGAGTGGGAATTGCAACATGAGAAATTCTTAGAAATATCTTCTTTGAACTAAACAGCAAAAAGGAGATCAGATTGGTTTTTAACTATCTTGGAAAATTGTGTGGCTAAGTACTACTATGTTCTTACTTGAGACAATCTAAAGAAAACCACTTCTATGCTTTTAATAGCTGAGTTTTCTCTAAAATCTTTACAAAAGACTAACTCTTGGGGGTGGAGTGGCATGAAAAAGAGGGAAACTTTTCACAAAGGTTTGATGCATTTTCGACACAATACAAAACCAATCTTTTTATAAGTCTAGTAAATGGCAGTGCTAATGCCAGCATCCCAAGTAATATCCACACCCAGTCTAGAAGCTATTAAAAAATATGAAAATTAGTGAGTACAGAAGACATAGTTTCACTCAGACCTTACTTCCAGTGAAAATCACCACTGAACAATAAAAATATTTGGTATTTATTTTAACTATCAAAATTTTTCTCTTTGATGAAGGCTGGAAGAGAACATTCAGCACTTCTTGATCTGATCAGTTTTTAACATGGCTATTCAAAATGCATGGAAACCCAAAATATACACTGATATACTCAAACTAACATCAAGAATCAATTCTGGCCTCAGAATCATCCAGGGGCTAGATTGCTGTCAAGCTGAATGTCCTTTCAAAAGCAAACTGGAGGCTCATCAACGTGACTACTTATTAACCTAACTCCAGACGGAAATCATCTTCTTGTAAAGAGTACAAGACCTTCATCAACTTCCATGTAAGAAAAGTTTGGTTCAAGATACAAGTAAAGGGAATATAAATAGCAATAATGTACATTCAGGTGGTTACTTTTTGAGCATGTAAGCACAGATAAGCCTCTTGAGTGTCAAGATTTCAGTTTGAAAATGGACAATATGATTCTATCATTTGTGACTGCAGCAGTATATTGGGCTTGTGTGTCCAGGTTTTGGCAGCGGGCAGGATACAGGGTGGCTTCTGTGAGAAGCTGCCAGAATTTTCCCCATGTCCAGCAGAGCCAATGCCAGCCAGCTACAGGACAGCCCCACTGCTGGCCAAAGTAGAGCCAGTCAGGAATGATGGTAACGCCTCTGTGAGAACATATTTAAGATGGAAAAAGAGTTATTGCACAGATGAAATTGCAGCCAGAGAAGAGCAGAGTGAGAACATGTGAACAGCTATGCAGACACAAAGGTCAGTGGAGAAGAAGAGAGAGGATGCCCCAGACGCTGGAGCTGAGGTTCCCCTGCAGCCAGCGGAGAGTGACAGAGCAGCTTTTTCGGGTACCTGGAGTCCAACAAGGATCAACCCACTGCAAGTTGACAGCCACCAAATTCACAGACAAGAAGGTCAAAGGTAAATTAGTGCATACCTATACTGGTGTTTCTTCTCACTCCAACAATGACAAATATGGCTATGATGAAGTCAGTCCCTCTGCTACAGCAAAGGGAAACAGGCGTCTGAAGTAAATAAATCCCTGTTGAACATGCATTGAGAACTTTATGATAAAGCCTTGTGAGATACTAATGGTGCTTGTCTCTTTTGGCAGAAGATTTTCAAATTTTCTTTCCTTCATTTCCCTTTTTTTCCATTTTGTACTGATTCTCTAGCAGCTCTTTCTCATTAATTAAAAAAAAAAGGAAAAAGCTATTAAAATGTAAAACAGTCACTATGCCATAACCAATATTGCTTGATGTCATACTGACTTTTGTGGGATGTTTTATTATTTCATTGCAAGAGACTAAACTGATTCTAAGAAGGTTTATACATTTTTAGACTCATAAACATTCCTTATGAATTTGGAATAATTTAAAAATCTCTGGAAATGTGAAAACAAACCATAAGATACAAATCACAGTACTAACACATCTAATTCATCTCAAAGGTGAAAAGTGGCATGTTCTTCAGCATCAGCAGAGGAACTGTGGGATTTAACCAATAAGTTTAATTGCTTACTGTTCTGAGCCAGATCTGGATTCTTTGTGATCACAGGGTTCAAAAGCAAACAAAAAACTAACCTCATCCTCCAGAAATGATTCAAGTCTTTTTATCTTCAAAGAATAAACGAACCTTCTGTGGTTCACCTTACAGCAGCATTTGGGCACTGTACTACATAACATTTTTCCCAGTGGAAAGGAATCAATATTACTTTAGCCAAATTTCTAGCCCTATCCTCTGCACCACTGCAAGTACTTTTCTCTGTATAAAAAAAATTAGCTCTCTACCTGAAAACAATAAAAGTTTATTTATTTCTTGTCTAAGACAGTAAAGTCTATAATCTACTGTAATTTATAAACAATAATTTACTTTTTTAAGCTTTCTTCTGACCTCTGAATCATACAATCTCCTAAAGCTAACAAATGTCTTGGAATTTTATAGGGAAGATTCCTGTATCCAGTGTGATTTCATTTCTCATCAAGAACACGAAGGCAAGAAATGGAAAGAAAACTGTTAGTGGCTTACCTGTATTTTGAGGGGACTTCAGGCACTTTCTAAGAGAGGGCAAACACAGTTCTGCGTAAGTGTTGGACCACTCCTGAAATATCCAATAAGCCACCTTTTGTTGCAGAAACCATTGCATTGAATTATCTGCCTTACTAAATATATCTTCTATTTTCCCAACAAGCAATTTAAGAATCTAAATGAGGAAGTGTCTCATATCAGCTAGTAGCTTCGAGTAGCCTCAACTCATACAGCCACAACAGTTTTTGAAGAGGACAGTCTTCAACAAACTGACATGAACCACGTACATTTATCCTGTTGAAGTACGTTCACTAGATGACTTGAAATACTTCTATTTACTACCAACATGCCAGGGAAGGACAATCCAGACTATGCAGGAAGTTGAATTCAGGTAAGAAGGAAAAAAACCTGTGAATTTAATGTCATACATCTATGGTGTCTCCTGTTTCAAAGGAAAACTGACTTTCAGTATAATATTATTTATAGTGTTGGGATGTTAGGTTGAGATCAAAATAATAATGCCTACTCCATCAAATATAACCATAAACTTGAAGACCATGACCTATGCATTTCATTCCTATGTGTTTTCCTACTGTAATTAATATTAAGCAAAAATTAAAAAAAAATAATTAAAAAGATCCAAACAGTATCAAATTTACTTTCAAATTACTGATCGATTATCCATCCATCCTAACTCACAAATAAATAAAAAACAATAAAAAGTGCAATTATCGTAAACTTCTATAATCACACTTCCCTGATTGGGCTTTGCACAGGAAATTTTAATATTTAACATGTCATCTATACAAGCAATGAATATCAAAAAATATTCAGAGGTTAGAAAGTTAGAACTTCTTCAGAACTCAAGATTAAATGCACTTCTACAATGCATTTCTAGTCACTGCTTACATATACAAACCTGGCTTATTAGTATTAATCTTAATGAACCCATATTTTGTTTGTTTTTTTTTTTTTTTTTTTTACACACACTGGCATATAATTACCACTGTTTGGATTGATTTTGCCTTATTTTATTTGCTACAACGTAACCACACACATAATAAAGTACATATAGTTTAAAGCACTATATATCACAGGCTGTTTGCCTCTTGGAAACATGCATACAAAATTCTGCATATGGCACTGTGTTGGCCAGTACATGACTATTTAATGCAAGTTGTGTTACCTCTTCAACCAAACAACTGCAGCTTGTAATTCAGGACTGAAGCTTGGATACACAGTAATGACATTCATCTAAATTTTTATCTATGCTTTGAGCCAATCTTTAATCCTTTGAGGCTCTGTTTCAAAGGATAGGTCTCACTTCTTGGAATCTAACAAGTGATTGCAGAGGCAACCAGTGACTCTAGGGTTTCACTTATAAATAACATTTTTCTTGATCTGTGTTATTACGTGATACTTTGCAGCTGCAGTGATTCAGCCACTTATACCCGTTCCATTACATGAAAACCTTACATATATGATTTTCCATAAAAATTCTACTTAATTCTATTTGTTAAAAATACTTGGTATTACTTGTTAATCTGCTGCTTATAAAGAAATACTGTAGGAGCCTATTTTCTGCTTTCAGTCATAATACTTTTTGAGGACTACAAAAGCTTAAAGGAAAGCAAAATATGAGAAATGAGTTCTCACTGACATTGACAGTAAATTCTGCAGTGTCTTTTACTTTTTACTGAAGAGTGTTTTAGGACAAGTCTTCTGGAGCCAGGACACCTAGCCTGGTTTTCTAAATCATGGAATTATTTGTTTGTTGAAAAACTTTGGTTATAATTCACCTTCCTTTAAGCACTAAGTGTTCCCTACAATAAGCTCATTAGACCTGGACAGCAGAATACAGCTCATTACACTTTGAAAAATCAGCTGTAACTTACTATCAGTCCTACATGACCTTACAGAGCAAAGCAGAATTCTTGGTGTAAATAAGTATTATTGATCCAAAGCTCATAGGATTTAATAATCAGGTCTTGAGAGACACAGAAAGGCAGTGTTCTTAGAGTTACTCTCACACAGTACAAGAGCTGTGGCTGTGCTTTTTGGATTACAGCAATCCTATCTGTTTATCTTTAAGCACAAGATGGATGTACAATACAATGACAAGACATTAGAAGGCATCATGAAGACATTACTACCAAGTGTGCTCCAGTGGGTACAACATATGCTACCGAGATACTAGAAATATGATATAAGGATAAGATATTGCCCAGGGAAATAATTTACTGAAGGCAGATAAACAAAGCATGAAGAGTAAAACCCAACATAACACAGTTACTGTTGTAGAATAGTAGAAAGCCTACTCATGTAAAACAATGCCTCAGTTTCACTGACCTTTTCAAGAACACACCAAATGTTATCAGAAGTAAAATCATTCGGCCTTCTGGGGTGATCAAATTTGAGCCAAGAGTGGAAGTGTAATGGGATCCAAAGACATATAGCAAAAATTATTCTCGCCTCATGATTACTTTAGTCAATTGATAGATGGCAGATAGGTTCAGCTAAGCCACTGATCTCGGTCTGGTCCTCCCAGGAGTAAAGGCATAGCGTGTGTCCCACCTGCCTCAAGATTCATGACACCCCCATGGAGCTCAGAATTGTTTTTGTACCCCATCTTTCTCCAGACTCACTATGAGAGTAATTCATCATCCTCTGAAGGAACGCAGATCTCCTGCCGACAAGAGGGAGGAGGTGGCCCAAAAAATTTCACACAGAGACTCCAAGCAACCTACTAAGGGAGATACCTACATTTTTAAAACTCTGACACCTGTACTTAGTATCTACAGTGCTTCAGTCCTTAAAGGGAACCATCTACTGATAATATTTGTATCACACTGTAAGTGCTGGAAATTATTTAAAAAAAAAAAAAAAGAAAAGAAAAAAAAAGATAAAGAGGTGCCAATCTGTCAGAAACTTGGCAGGCACAGAACATATTGAAAGGGAGAAGGTTTCATAGAAGGAACACACCTGGAGTGATATCTGTCCTTGCAACCTCCCTGTAAACAATTCTTTTACTACAGAAATGGGACCTTTACCAATGCCACAGCCACATAGCAACCTTTGATCAGTAAATGCTTTTAAGCACTCTGACACAGGATAATCTATTACAGAAATGCAAAGACCTATTATTACTTTCCATTCTGAGCTATAAAATACCATGTAATAGGAAGAGGGTATACTAAAATCCATAAATTACATATAAGTAAGAAAAATTGGTATTTTCCAACTATATGTATATTCACCAGTTTTAGAAACAGTAGGTAGAGTGTGTTCATGCTTGAGTGACATTTTCTGAAGTTTTAACATGTGTGCTGAATCACAAAACTGTAAATACTCATATTTATTACAACCAGACCTAATGTTGACTGAAGCATAGGAAGTATTTTCATTTACTTCAGATGCTGTTAACAAATTTTGTGTTTGTATCGGAGTAAGAATAAACAAAGATGGCCATCAGAAAAAACATCAACCAATAATAATCCAAACCAAATAAGATCATATGATGATACATCACATTTTTCTGGCTGATTGTTCAGCTGTCCTGGAATCAGCAAGCCTCACCTATTCAAAATTTTGTTCATCAGAGTTTATTCAATTTGTAGAAATAAGAATTTCAGAATTTTTCTTCTGCAAAGTATAAAAGCAAATTTGTCAGAATCACTGTCTCACCATTAATATTAAAGCTCTTTATTTATCTCTTCTGACAGAACAGAGCAGTCTTCAAACATCCTAGAGAAATTCATTCATGAACATCAGAAACTGAGAAAACACCCTGAGAACAGCTTTTAAGACCAGCGTACAAACTGCATTTTGGCCACTATTTGTGAAAGGACAGGAGTCACTGCTGACAACCACAAACCATTGTCCCTTGTCTCTACTCAGCTTGACAATTAGACCTACAGCTGCTTGTTAAGCTCTGAATGTGAAGAGTCCTAATCTACAATAAAGCTTGTCTACAAATGCTGTCAGAGGAAGGAGTCAGGTATTGGCCCTCTAGGTCAATGCATTTGAGATGTAAGCCCTACAACATCAACCTATGCAAATTTGCTGCCTGTCACAAAGTACTCAGTAATCAACTAAGTTACAATTAAGCTAGAAACAGAAGGCATAACTGCTCCTAATTCAAGCCTTTGGACCTTTTCATGAAGCTTTGCTTTAAGAAAAAAAGAGACCAAAGTTTTAATTGTAACTCTAGAAAGGCAAGTATAACAAAATCTTACTACAAAACTTAAGAGATGCAAAATGTCTGCTAATTACAAAAGCATAGCCAGGTGAAACTAGAAGCAAACCACAGCCAATTCAGGAATGATTTTGATCCTAGCCTTTATTCCTTCAGATGCAGTTAATCAAGAGTGCATTTAATTGAGAGTACAAGCAATAGCACTATTCTGCCATCAGCTGCATCCATCCAAGACAGAGTAAGCGTCTTCAATACTTCACTAGATACAAAATGAGGCAAAAAATTGTCTAGTTTACAATTATGTTTCCTTTTACTAATTTTTACTACGTATGACTCATTTCAGTAATTTATATTCACTTTACCTGATATTTAACAATTATTCTGTCCTTTGCAGTACAAAATTTTATTTTATCAACGATACTAAAATACATGGCATGTGTTGAAATCAACCTTTTTTTTTAAAAAAAGAAATAAACATTTAAACATTATGTCTTATTTTTGAACTTAAAAACTAGATGCACAGTGAAAAAGCCCCTCATTGCCGGTGTACAAATTTTAGCATGCAGCACAAGGTGAAACTGTCACCCAATGCAGGCCTTGTAATAAAGCAGAAAAACATCTCATTAATAAAACATCATGGTGCCAAAACATAACATTTTCTAGACTTCACCAATAAAAATACCACTTAGAGCTAATTCTCCCTGCCCAAAAACAGCTGTCTGTTGCCACTTGACTGTGATTTCCATTTTCTAGATACAGTACTCATTGCATTTTATTTTTGTCTGAAAACTTAAAAATTACACATGTTCCACAGACAAGACTAAATTTCTGTGGGGAACTAAAACCAGGAGAAGAAGTTTGTAGTTCAAGTTTAAAATATGAGGAGACGGTAAAGCACTATTTTCTCTACATCTTGCTTACATATTAAAATAAAAATGTAGGTTATATGTTTTATTTTCAACTGCAAATACTACACAATATGCATCTTCAATACAAGGAATTAACTAATCTGTTTCCTTCAGATGTCCTGGTTTAAACTGGCTTTAAAAGACAATGTACTGATGTTGATGATTGATGAAAATCTCAAACACTCATGAGCTTCTAGTCATCAAAAATATTCTTCCACAAGAGCTACCAGTGGTAACTTTCTCATGTAGTAAGTAATCTACATAACATTTCAAACCCCGACTTTGTTTCTCTTCCTCCACTTCAAAGATGAAGGTAACTCTTCCACAGACAGCATGGCACCTTCAGCCCATTAGAACTTTCTGAGTTTAACTGTAACAAAATATACCAGAATGTATTGCTGAGAATAAAACACTGCTTTTGTGGAACAGCAAATCTTCCTAACTGTGTACTTCAGAGAATGAAAAATTCTGTACCAGAAATGAAGTAGAAACTACTTATTGAGGACTCTGACCAGACCACTGAAGTTACCACTTGCCTGTGCAGCATGAAAGGCAATAATATCAAATATTGCACGCATCTGCCTCTTAGCTAATAGGCCATAGAATTTTAGAGACTCATTGAGCTTAGACTAAGCTACCTGTAGTGATAAAAATAGAAGTAGTTTTCTCCTCTCATAGGTACAAACATGTCAATTCAGACTTCCTGGGAAAGAAGGAGGATGGATTCCTTTTTTGATTCCTTGGACACATTTTGTTAAGTTTCATTCCAAATCGAACATAGTGAATCAAGAAATACTGGTAATAAAAGAATTCCTACTACCTCTGAAGTAGACTATTAAAAGTGTTCTAAATTTTGATCATTTGCCATTTTTCCTGACTGTTTTTTCATGTTAGAGGAAATAGATCACAATAAGCTGTGCTGAGAAAAAAGATTTCTTCATGACTAAAAAGGACTGAAGTGAAGGATTCTAAAAGTGATTTTAGATAGCAGTCACCCTGTTATAAGAGATATATTCCCATTTAGTGCCTATCCCACTGAAAGGTTTGATTTAGGACTGGAGATGAATGATCTTAGTGTCACTTTCAAGTAACTATTCTCCAAAAGAACTGTACATCTTGGGGGATTTGGCTTTTGAGTCCAGCCTTGTCCTGGTTCCCCAGTTATACTTTGTGGTTTCTATCATATTAAGTTCCCCTTGCATTCCTTAAAGGGTAAGCCTAAAAGTAACAGTGACTTTCGACATTCCCTTCTGAATTTTAAAGCCGTCGGGTACATAAACTTGAATTCAAGTGAGGGTCAGATTCTGATGGATATCATTATTTAGGTACCACTCAGTATTTACAAATTTTGTAACTCTACAGGAAGGCTACTGAAGAGAGAGCACTAAAGTACTGAGACTTCTTTCTCTCCTAAAATCTATTTACTTTCACCTTTTAATTTTTTTTTTCCTCTAGAGAGTTGCAAGGTATGACTATATTGCTTTTCCTTTGAACTTCTTTCACATTTAAAAACCCTGGGGACTTTGTTTTATATTTCATATTTATTTTATTGTCTTACATGAGACTTCAAGGTTTTAGATGATAATGAAAGGTGCTATATAAATAACAAACTCCTTTTTGCATCCATATACAAAAAAAGAGATCAGGAGTATTCCTGTTTTAAGATTGGATACCCTTTCCTCAGTATAACTTTTCCTTTACAATGTGTATATATGCATGTGTGCGTGACATTTACATATATCATGTCACTTCTTGGATATCTACATTATCATGGCAAAATTCTACATTATCATGGCAAAATTCAGTTCCCAAGAAGTGCCCAAAAGAAAAGTTTAGAGAACTAGTTAGTTGCTTATCTTTTAGATGGTTAGCACTAGGTTAGGTGACTCATTTCCCCAAAATGCTTAGGTATTTTGGTTATATAAAACAGCTTTTCAGAGTACGTATTGGACTGACAGTGATTCAGTAGGAGATATATAATGGATTAGATATGCCTAACTCATTGTAAGAGATTTGAAGAAAATGACCACAGCACATCCAGGTACACACCACGCTCTGTGGGAGCATCTCTTCCCTCGCGTGTGCATAAATACTGCAGTAACTACAACAATAAATAAATTAATCAGGGTTATATTTTTAGCTGCAACTGAAAAATGAAATTTGAGAAGCAATAGCAACGGTCTGGAGACCAGGTGAAAAATGAATTGCCACTTCCACAAATAATTGCTCTGTCTTTCCATTACTTGATGCTTCACTTCCTTAAGCTACACACAGACAACCTCACCTCCACAGTTGCTTTTCTCATGTTATTTCCCCATTCCCCACACATATACAAAATTCTTCTGACTGCTTTTGTGCATTCAAAAAAATTTCTAAAGCAAATCAAATCTGAAGTGAAATGGCTGAATATTACACAAAAGAAAGGACTATTACTGTAAAATCTTTCCAGTCCCTCCTCAGGCTTCTGGATTCTCACAGACTCACTAAATGTCTACTACATGTCAAATCTACAAATTTCTCAACATTTAACTACATTTGGGCCTTTGAAATACGATTTTCAGGCTACTGTAATATTCTCAGACACATGGGTATATTATTTTAACTCCTAAATAATATTAGTTATTATAATACAATTTAATGTCGTATTATAGCTAATATGAAACTACATACAACATTTCCTCTGAGACACTTTCCCCTACCTACACCTTGGTTTTCTGTTCATAATTTAAGTACCAAAATCCCAAAATTATTTGTTATGCAACTTACTCCTCCTTGCTATAACTAATTTATGAAATTATCCTATTTATGGGCCTAGCTAATTATTGCTTGTCTGCACTCCATTAGCACCCTATCCTCCGCTCCCTCTAAAGTACACAAGTAATGCTTTCAGACAATTTGTACCATAATTTAAAAATACTGTACAAAGTATATTTAACAAAAGGATGAAAAGTTATTTTATGAGTAATAATTTCACTACTTTTTTTTCTCAGCACACATGTAGCCTTCATAATTAAACACAGGAGAGACAGCTGTATCATCACAACCCTAAAACTCCTCATCTAGAACTGATCGTGAGAGGAAAAGCAGCAGGAACGTGAAAAAATTACATTGGACAATTTAGTTGACATTTATCTGAAAGAAAAATTGAAATAATACTTTGTTTCTTGTATTTGACAATATTTTTGGATTTACAAGACTAAATACAAATCACTGAAGCTAAGGAAAATATTTTTTTAAATAGGAAAGTTGTTCTGCATAGAAATGCAGGCAACTATGCTACAGCCATAACACTAAAATGTCATCTTGAAATGACATTTCAGTGGCATATCATTGAAATTTTAAAATTTTTTAGTCTTAGAATATAAAATAGACTATCTTCACCTTTCTAGGTTCAAAGTAGGAAAATGCTTACTATTTTGTTTACAGTTTTGCAAATTATTGTGTTTTCCCTGTCCATCAAAGAAAATTATAAGAACTTGACTAATGACATGACTGGGAACACTTCAACCCAAATTATATTCATAGTATTAAAGAATCAGAATATATCTCAAATTATTCATCAATACTCCCACCTTGAGACTGAACCTCTTTTAGAGTTAAGCTTCACTGATTATCCAGTTGCCAAAAAGTAATCAAAAGTAGGATAAATACATTACCATTTTGCTAAACATAACCAAGTATTCTGTACAGTCATAGTAAAGCAATGGTATTTTATTTATTAGTTTTTACAATCAAAGGGAGCTCGTATCACAAAGACTTCACAGTTCAGTTCTATTTAGTTCTATCTTTCTAAAGTAATATTTAAAGAAAATAATTTCTTACACTAATCCAAGTTCAAGCCTGTATTCTTTACTCATGAGGAAAAAAATCAGAACATCTTTTAGGACAGTGTCCACAGAAAGTTAACTTACGTAAGTGTATACATAAGTAAAGAGGCTCTAAGGCATATAAGGAAAGAGATGTTGCAGCTGTCTCTCACACAACGCTCTCATTCAAGACAGACTTTATTCTGCATTTTGCAATACTACTATAAGCAACGAGCGACCAATATATCTGCTACACTAATTACATATCACTACTTACTGCTTTAAACAAAGCAGACCATATTTTTTGAGTATCATGGAGTTATTCCACCCTAAAACAGCTGTCTAGCAGTGTAGTCTTATTATCTCCTTATGCCAACACCAGCAGGCTGCATTCCCAAAAGAGGCTGCCCTACCCCTTCTGCTTGCTTTCAGTCATGCTGCCTTCCTTGTTGGATTAGCACAAGTATTTGTGTGGCCATCAGGTGAACTAGATAAAGAAATTGATTTGAATTAAAACTGAACGACAGGGGATGGAGAGAGAAGATGGCTTTCACTTGGAACAGTTTCGTCCCTCAATTCACTCTACGGACACACAAACATTTGTACCATATGTGAACAGCCATAAGAACTGACAGCCAAAAGAAAGAGGTCATCACCATCTTTCTCAGTAGAATGCTGTTTTAAAGCAAATCTTGAAGCAGGGTGCAAAACTGAAAAAAATGAATGAACCTCTAAAAGCCCTTATTTCCCTTCCTATAGAGGAATCTAAATAATTACCTTATCTTGGATGCCAAACAATGAGATAGCTGAAGACTTTTGCACTAAGAGTGACCATAAATCATCTATTCAACTGCATATGAAGTGATAGTTCTGTGAACAAGCACATGCTCACATTTATTTCTATACAGTCCTCTAGCCTTTTTAAAATGTTGCACGTAAGTGTATCCTCATTTTTCCATAAGCTTTTTTATGTAAGTTAATATGCTCAGACACCTATAAAAAACCCACAAGCATCCCAACTAAAACAACAAATTACTTTACTTCCTTCTGCCTCTTAATGATGCTACAATGTATTTTGTAGAATAAAATTATAAGCTGTAATTGTAAAAACCTGTTTAAACTGAAGGAAACGATAGCTAAAGTCATTTGAGTAGCTTACATTAAATGTTTCCTAAAAACCACATCTAAGTACAAACCGGCCAGCATGCACTAGCACAGTATAAAAAGACAAGACTTTGTCTAAGCAAGACAGCTCTGAACGTTGAATTCTCAAAGGGCTCAATTTGAAAATCATTTCCGAGAATACGGTTCTATGTTCTTTATGCAGCAATGTTGACTGCTCTTGACTTCATAAAAAACTGTTTTATCATATTTTTAATTACAACAAGGTCTATTTAGCATGGCCTTGTGTTTAAACACACAACCACTTAGAAAGTTCTTGTTAATCTATCTGCTAACTTAAGAGCAAATCTAGACCAAGAAACTTTTATTTCAGTAAAGGAATTCAATAATTGCAATACAGAACAATTCAGTGTATTTGAATATTGCAATTCTAGTATAAATTTATGGGAAAACCACATATAAAATACCTTCATTTTCAAAAGCTTTCAAATGTTTTAGTAATATTTACCTCCTAATGTATGGGTTGTATTTTTGGTCTTCCAAAGTAAGTGAAAACTGGCTAGATCACCAGCCTTAAGGGATTGGTATAAAATCCAACTAGAGTCACTCATTTAGAGGCATCTCTCAAGGATCAATATCTTCATTAATGGTTTGAAAACCAGAACAGAGTGCCTCTCAGCAAGTCTGAAGTTGTATCAAATTTGTAGGAGCTGCAAAGGCAAGCCAGAAAGCAAGGATGCTACTCAGAGGAGACGTGGAGAACTGTGGTGTCAGAACACATGAAATTCAGTAAAGGCAAATTTTAAATTCTACATTTGGGACAGATAAACCTCAGGCACCAGGACAGGCTGGGGATGAAAGTATGGAAAACCAGCTTTGCTATATGAACATGAATCAGCCGTGAGCCCTGGCAGCAGCAAATGCCAACCACATCCTTGGATGTAAGCAAGAGTCTAGACAGCAGGTAATTATTCCTCTCTACTCAATAATAGTGAAATCACATCTTAAGGGCCACGCCTGGCCTGAGGCTCTCCAGTGCTTCACAGATATGGACAGTTTTGGAGTGAGTCTGCCAGAGCACCACAGGAACGCCATGGGAGTATGACAAGGGAAGATCCAGAGAGCTCTCACGTTCAGGTTTAGGAAGAGTTCCTCCTGCTATCTTCAAATACCTAATGGGAGGGTCCAGAAGAGCAAAGTCACACTTGCCTTGGAGATGCACAGAAATAAAATAAGAGGCAATTGATACAAGACATAGCTGAGGAAATTTTGATTAAACATGAGGGAAAAAGAGATTACAGTAATGACAGTCAAACTGTAGAACTGGTTGCTAGAAGAGGTTGTAGAATCTCCAGCCTTGGAGATATTAAAAGACTTGACTGGGAACCTTGCCTAAATAGGTTCTGGATGGAGCAGGAGGTTGAAGTAAATGATCTCTGGAGGTCCCTTCCAACATAAAACATAATGATTCTATGGTTTTATTCTCGGTTCAAAAGTGATTATGGAAACTTGGTCAGTTCTGAGCTAAACATTCATAAAGGATATACTTCAGACTTGATACAAGTATTCAAGTATTTTTGTCAAGACCATGGCCCTGTTAATAACTTTTCACAGGTTCATTGAAGTAACTGGACTGTAAACCAATAACTAATTAGATCTCACTCTTAAAAAAAGTATTGGAGTTTTAGTTTTGTAAGTAGAATTTCTCACAGCACACAGGACAAATTTAAAATCTACCGCTAAACTTCCTTTAGCTTTTTAAAATCTGCAAAGATGATGAGGGAACATCTGGGAAAACAGATACATCTTTCCTCCTTAAAAAAAACACTAACTCATTCCAGTATGGATGTTTGAGAGTTCAGACATTTGGGCATACACTGCACTTTCTTTTTCTTTTTCTTTTTTTTTTTTTTTTTTTAATTCAATGTGAAATCAGCAAAGGAATTTATTTTATCTCCTCATCGATTCTAGAGGCATGCAGGCAACTTTGCTAACATGCAAATGTAATGGCAAAGATACTAGTTTCATCTTTACATTCAGACTCCAGGTTTTAATGGCGTTAGGAAAGTAAGAGGAAAACACTATTAGCATTCCCAGAGCTGTTCACGGCTTCGCTTTCTTTCTCGACAACGGCAAGCAAAGGAAGGAGCAAGATTAAAGCCCAGAGTATGGGTATCATTTTAGAGCTATTCAGATACAGAGAAGCTAAATGATCACACCTCAGCTGTACACGCCTATTGCAACTTCTGTTTCACTTCCCAAATATACTGGGTTTAAAACAGAGCAGACTGCAGTTTTGATAACATCTGCTACAACAAATAAAAAAAAAAATAAAAAAAAGAGTGTGAAGTCTGATGAATGTTTAAACAGAACATTTTTTATGGATCAGCTAAATCTTTTCTGCTTTTTAATTAAAAGTAAAGAAAATGGAACTTAATTATCCTGTAAAGATTAGCTTGTGGGCATCTTCCTGTAAATTACTTCTAATTGAAAGCAAATTGTCAAGTGACATTCAAAGTACTGTCCTTTAAAACACAGCTGTTCTATTGCTGATTTCAGTACATTACAGTGCTTTCTTGTTACAGTAAGGCATATTTGAATATTTTAACAATTTCACTGGTTTTGTATGGATTTCCATTTAGTATATCTTAATCACATTCAGTCGTCCAAAAATCAGAAGAAATACTAGCTGCCTTTTTGTACCAAATATCCTGGAGTCTCTTGCCACCTTTTATTTTGAAGCTTATCAGTTAATCACTCATTAGCATGTGGGTAACCAACCAGTTCCGGCTCGTAGCCTGATACCAAGCCTGCTAGTTAGACCATTCTTACTGCTGGGAACCAATTTACTAGCAAGAACATTTTAAATATTTGAAGCAATTTCAAGTAGTTTTATTGTATCAACTACAAACTGACAGTTTACAATACTTTCCTTTTGGTTATTTATAAATTCTTGTGACAATATTTTATATACTTTCATAGTAGATCATTAATACTCAAATAGCAAGATAAAACAATCATACATTAATATAAGTTTATCAAATATATTCAATCACTTTGATAAACCACTTAAATGTGACTTATCATTCCACTTAGAACTGTAACCTCAGCCCAAAAACCAATTACTGCCTTTTATTAGATCTTCCTGAAAATGGCAAGATTTTATTTGGATAGATTAGATTTGTGCTTTCTCCTTGCACATGTGCTCATCTCCTCCAGGAAAAAAAGTAATTTTATCTTACAACCATAAACAAAGCCAAAAATAAACAGAGGTGAATTTCACATTTCCACAAAAATTACCATGACATTTGGCATTTCTAGTGTGATCCTCCAGTTTTTACAAGCTTTATTATCTCCTCCACTCTGAATTTACACACTTCTCTGTGGCAGTGAAAATAGATTCTTAAAACTTTTCATATCAAAGTGTAGTGCTTCTACAGCATTAAGCTTGAAAAGCATGACTACAGCAGAAGTGAAGTGGCTTAAGAAGGGTGTTTGGACACATTTGTTTCAGACTGCAGGAAGCACTGCTTTCGTATAAGAGCTGTGACATGTGACCAATTGCACAGTTTACCAGCACAGAGCTGATGGTGGGCCTGAATCCCCATCACGTGGGATGAGGGTGAGCTGGAAGTGAGCTCAGGGCATCATTTGTTTTTTCTCAGAAGTAGCTGCGCATGCAGCTTAGCCATTTTGTAAGGAAATAGTGGTATCTCTGGGGACCTGCTGCTTGTAAACCCCTCACAGTATTTCCCTTCCTCTTTTTATCTCTGGAATGTATGATAAATACCTTGTGGACCTCAGCCAAACTCAGACTCATGTGTGCTTCAGAGGGTTAATGTTTGCCACACTGAAGATGCTGTGTTATCACCGGTTTGGGGGAAAAGTACTCATTTCTCTTACTTTAGTATAGAGATGTAAATACTAAAGTAATAAGAAAAATTTAAAAGTGAAATTTTAATAAAATCTTAATTCTTTCTGAATGCAGTATTATTGGTTTCCTACCAGGCTATCATGTATCTGAACAACTTAGTAAAAATAATAATAATTTAAAAAANGTGAAATTTTAAAAAAAAAAAAAAAAAAAAAAGGAAAAACCATGTAGGAAAATTTTTATTGTAACTTGGCTTTTACTCAACAAATTTAATGTGCCCTTTTTTTCCCCCTCACCATAAGCAAGAGTTATATAGGAAAGAAAATTATCTTGCATTATGTCTTAAAGGCAATGAGTTACATGGGTTTTCATATTTATTGTGGAAGTAAAATTAGAAAGATTATATCATATCCTGCATAAAATGCCTTTAAGTCCCTAAGACATAAAGAACATCCACTGCTCAAAAGCAGTGGTTTTCAATTTCATCTGCAGATTGTACTCCTACATGACCAGCAGCTGCTGTCAGCACTAAGATCCCAGCAAATGTCCTCACAAACATTATACACTGTAAGGTCTGCAGTAGTCATCTAGTATAAGAAGATGAAGAACCATGGATTATTTATTCTTTGAGATTAAATTTCAAAATTTAAGACTCAGTAAAAAAACTAGTAGCGATTCTTGTCATATTCTCTTAATGACACTGGAAACCAAAACAGATAAAAAATTATGCAAGTAACACATTTAGTACCTTTCTGAAATTAGTAGAGTTTAATTTTGACATGGCTTTACTAGTGAGGCTCCTTATACCTGGAGACAAACACATGTGCTATCAGGGTATGTTTCATCAATACTGTCCACGGGCTATGCCACCAGACTTCTCTGTAGGTTACAGTACCTACTGGAATATATGCAGAATGGAGTACTGAAGCTGAGCCTACAAATTGTTCCAGATCATTCAGTTCCTAAAAAAAATCCTGAGACAATCACCTCAACTTGGTACACCCTTCTGACATTCCCACTCAACCATTTCACTTTTTTCCCTCCTTTTCAGTGTGATACCCAGACCAGCACATCCAGTGCAGTGCACTGACAGTGCAGACAGGGGGAAGCAGAAGTTGGACTTAGTGACTGCAACCAATCTTTTTTTAATACGTTTTAATTTATAAATGTCTTGTTGGTTTCTGCCATAATGTTCTGCATTATCCTTTCACAAGACTGTTGTGTTTTATTTTCCTTCTGACATCTGTCATGAAAAGCAGGCAGGAGACTGATAATGGGACAGAGGTACTAAAAAATTTCATGGAGAGTTCCTCTAGGACCTAAGAGAAATGTCCTTTCTTAAAAGACACTAGAACAAAAATTAACAAAAACACAAATAAACCAATCCCCAAACAAATAACCTTCAAAAAACAAACAAAAACACCACGACAAAAGCCAAGCAAACAAAATCAAAAAATCCATATGCAAGTCAATAAAGACCAATGTGTGACTGTCACTAAATCAACTACTCTTGACCAATAAGGATATTTTAATAAATATTAAAAAATAAATTTTAAAAAAAAACAACCGGTGGAGGAGGGGAGGTATGAACAGAAGACTCCCCAGATATGTATCACCACCGCTCAAAAGTAGCACAGCAAACTTGTATATGAATGGCGCCAAATCATGTAGCCAAATGTGGCCTGGAAATCCTTGAGGAGCTTTCAAACGAAAAATACAACCAACACAGGATTCAAATTTCATTTCTGTGTGATAAGCATGACACATTTCACCATCACTATTTAAACTTTTTCCAAGCAGCACTCCATCCCTTTTCCTTCCTGGACAAATGGAAACAAAAAATTTAAATTATTTTAAACAGAAGTATTTTAAACTAAAATCAAACTTTAGGTTGTAAACTCATATGATAATTTGTCTATAAGCAAATCATACCCTATTACATTCAGCACCAACAGTAAATGACAGAGCACAGCCACATTGTTCACACATCAATGCATATTCAATGCAGGAGTGAGGAACAGGTAAATCCAACAGATCTACCACACCTAGTATTGACCCTTTCTTTTTACCAAAGATGACATATTTATAGTTATTTCTTCCCTTTTCACCAGGGATTCTTTAGTATGGATATTAATCCATCTGTAAAAATATTAATAATTCTATTATTACAGTCATTGTCATTCTTACACATTACTTGAATGACACTGCTATTTTAAGAACATTAACAGACTTACAAAATCATTTTTTAACTTTCAGTAAATGGAAACTGAGACTCTTTATGCCATTACAGTATTTCCAGAGCTTTGTGACTATAAAGAAGAATCTCATTAGACATGAATGGATAACCAGCTCGAACATACCACACATCCCATAGGCCAAGCTCCAAGACTGACTTACGAGGTACAACAGACTTTGCCATACAGCTCTATCCACTGTTCCCATTCTAGTGAAAGAAACAATCGAGGCCTTTGATCTCTGCAGGAAGCATCAGATTCAAAAAAGGCGGACTTAAAACATTTTCCACAGTTCCTCTTATCCAGACATCAAAAAGCTAGAAATCACAAGTAGAAACTGTATAGAGCTTCCAAAAGGTGAAGCAGGTCATTTCTACAAGTGTAGTAGTTTTCATAAACAAAAGGTAGGCGCTTAAACCCACAAACTTTCCCATTTGGACTTGGCCTTTCTGGTTTATCAATCCTGCCTAAGATGGTTGCATAGCACTNAAATAAATCTCAAAACTCACTAAGGCATAGACGATCCTAAAACTTCTCTTAGTTTCTTCAGAGTAGCCTGTCTGGAATTCTCCTATTAATGGACTTCCAAGTAGGCATACACACATTGTTTCTGACATCTAATTTCTCACTCTTTATTAAGCTGAAATACCTATCTGAAGGTCAAATGTGTTTTAAACAACATAGAATGGAAATATATTTGAAACATATATGAGTAACATTTTTCATCTGACTATTATGCATGAGATGGCTATAAAGATAGACTTCCTACATGCATTACAATACCTAGAATTCCACTTTTATTTCAAAACTGAAAGGCAGTCATGTTATATGCCAGTACCTGAGATAGCTCATTCCTNTAACAAAAACACAAACAAACCAATCCCCAAACAAATAACCTTCAAAAAACAAACAAAAACACCACGACAAAAGCCAAGCAAACAAAATCAACAAATCCACATGCAAGTCAATAAAGACCAATGTGTGACTGTCACTAAATCAACTACTCTTGACCAATAAGGATATTTTAATAAATATTAAAAAATAAATTTTAAAAAAAAACAACCGGTGGAGGAGGGGAGGTATGAACAGAAGACTCCCCAGATATGTATCACCACCGCTCAAAAGTAGCACAGCAAACTTGTATATGAATGGCGCCAAATCATGTAGCCAAATGTGGCCTGGAAATCCTTGAGGAGCTTTCAAACGAAAAATACAACCAACACAGGATTCAAATTTCATTTCTGTGTGATAAGCATGACACATTTCACCATCACTATTTAAACTTTTTCCAAGCAGCACTCCATCCCTTTTCCTTCCTGGACAAATGGAAACAAAAAATTTAAATTATTTTAAACAGAAGTATTTTAAACTAAAATCAAACTTTAGGTTGTAAACTCATATGATAATTTGTCTATAAGCAAATCATACCCTATTACATTCAGCACCAACAGTAAATGACAGAGCACAGCCACATTGTTCACACATCAATGCATATTCAATGCAGGAGTGAGGAACAGGTAAATCCAACAGATCTACCACACCTAGTATTGACCCTTTCTTTTTACCAAAGATGACATATTTATAGTTATTTCTTCCCTTTTCACCAGGGATTCTTTAGTATGGATATTAATCCATCTGTAAAAATATTAATAATTCTATTATTACAGTCATTGTCATTCTTACACATTACTTGAATGACACTGCTATTTTAAGAACATTAACAGACTTACAAAATCATTTTTTAACTTTCAGTAAATGGAAACTGAGACTCTTTATGCCATTACAGTATTTCCAGAGCTTTGTGACTATAAAGAAGAATCTCATTAGACATGAATGGATAACCAGCTCGAACATACCACACATCCCATAGGCCAAGCTCCAAGACTGACTTACGAGGTACAACAGACTTTGCCATACAGCTCTATCCACTGTTCCCATTCTAGTGAAAGAAACAATCGAGGCCTTTGATCTCTGCAGGAAGCATCAGATTCAAAAAAGGCGGACTTAAAACATTTTCCACAGTTCCTCTTATCCAGACATCAAAAAGCTAGAAATCACAAGTAGAAACTGTATAGAGCTTCCAAAAGGTGAAGCAGGTCATTTCTACAAGTGTAGTAGTTTTCATAAACAAAAGGTAGGCGCTTAAACCCACAAACTTTCCCATTTGGACTTGGCCTTTCTGGTTTATCAATCCTGCCTAAGATGGTTGCATAGCACTAAGGAATGAGGAAGCCTTAAACACCTCTTTTCATTAAAGCCAAGTCATTGAAATCCCTATATCATACCCAAAAACACACTGATAAACAATTTCATATACAATTCTACTTCAGAAAGAAAACGAAGACAACATATTAGGGCACGTCTATTGCAACCCGGTATCTCCCATGTAACTAGGATATAAGTACTAACAAAGAATATTATTTAAGATTCTATAGTAGAGGGGAAAAGGGGAGGATGCATGAGATGGCTATAAAGATAGACTTCCTACATGCATTACAATACCTAAAATTCCACTTTTATTTCAAAACTGAAAGGCAGTCATGTTATATGCCAGTACCTGAGATAGCTCATTCCTGCCTGAGTCCTGATATTTAGATTATTACATAATTTACATCACTATTAGGTGCCCAACACAATGTAACAACATAGCACAAACTATTGAATTGTTTGGAAAGTTATTTTCTTTGCTACAGATGAAAACAAAAGCCTTCAAGGAAGATCTTCAGAGAATAAAAACATATTGATATCAAATAAAATATATCTACATTAAGCTTTTATTTTACATGTCTGGTTTTCATTGTTTTTGTTTAACATGATCCATTATATCAGAATAGCCTCCGTAAAAAGTTAGTATAATGAATTTTAAGATAACATTAAATAGAAATTTCAGCTGGATGGGTAGAAGTAATCTGAAATTCATATTATCCTTGACAAAGTCTTCCAGTCTATGGAAACCTGAAACATTACAGGAGATTTGTACCCCACAAGTTCTTACAAGCATTATCACATCCATTCCTACACTGTAGAGATTATTCTATAACACTCTTCCAAGGACAAAAGGAATAGTAAGTTGTAGTATGGCAAATTATACACTGGTTCTCAGACTTGAGGCTGCAACAATTAGGACTAGAATATGCCCCATACAGACTGCAGGAGGATCCTACTCTAACTTTCACAAGTTGCCAAAGAGGAAATATTTGGTTTCAGTTTCCGTTCATTGATCATGTCTGTTAGTTACAAAGTAAAAATAACAATTTAGCAATTTAAAATAAAAAATTGTGATCAGAATTCTTCAATCTGCAAATATATGTGTAACACACTGGGAAACTACTGAGCACTCGAGCACACTAAAAATAAATAAATGGATTACACTCACTTCCTGAGCTCCTATTAACTACAAAAAGTTTTTGTTATCATAATACATTTATTATAGGCCACTATCTTCTTTATTAAATAGATACTGTCTATGGTATCAAGTTTGAACACTATAACACTGTTTAGACAGATACTGCCCACACCTTTACTCAAACAGATGGGCTGGCTTACAAATACTCCTTTCTAAAATCAAAATTTTTCACATGACTCACCTCTCAGACTAGAGTATGACCCCTGGGCTATGAGAACAAACAGATGCATCCAGCAGTCAAACAACCACATGGGAATCCCTCCCCTCTTGGAAGAAGGATTTACATTCACAGATGAAATTTATATATGCTCCTTCTAGCAATACGAAAATATTTACTATTCTGTCACAATCTTCAAGTACAAGAATAGCAAAGGCTGTAAATGACACAAAAAACACTGCACAGGCATACATATAAACACAATGCAACAGTTAAAACTTCTTCCCAGATTATTCAAATTACATAAATTCTGAATTTTTAAGGAGTGCATGTGGCTGCTTCCCATCCTATTTCACCTTCTTCCAAAGTTACATTCTTTCAGAAATTCTAGTCTGTAATATCAAGAAATAACTTCATTTTGGAAAGATTATAGGCAAAAAGAACCAGGATAAAAATTGCATTTAGTTTATATGCTTTTTCCTTTTATAAAAACTGAAGATTTTTTCCAAATTATTCATAATTATTTCTATTTTTTCTTCTAACAAAAAATATTCCTATTAACTAAGTTCTTATACAGTATGTCAAGTGACAATTTAAACCTACTCCCAATATGTAAGTAGGCAACAACTGCAATCACAAGCATTGCCTGCTATTGTCCTAAGTAATCACATAAACCAGAATGTAACTGACTTCTCAAAAGTCTGAGTTCTATTAAGCTTTCTCTCCTCATGAGCCCAGTGACTGACAGTTTAAGTAATACATTTTGATATACAAGTGCAGTCTTGAAACAAAAAAAAAGTATCACTGAGTAATTACACAAACATTCAATAACTTCAAATTAATATACAAAAACAGTCATCCTTCTATATAACAGGGAATACACATGATGGAAAAAAAGCTCAAGATTTGTATCTACCTTGAAAGTACAAAGTAAGTGTTGCAGCAGAAGGATCACGTTTGAGAAAAATGAAAATAAAAGGACAGCCTGCATTCCACATCCCAGCATGTTGTTCTGGGTTCCAGATATAAAAAAACCGGCACAATACTCATACAAAAAAACCTCCCAACCAACAAAACAAATAAACAAAAAAAACAAACACAAAACCCCCAAAACAAACAAACAAAAGCCCTCAAAAAACCATACACACTTCAGAGTTCAACACTGATCTGAGTACTAGTCTGATTTTTGGGCGCCTGTTTGCAGATTCAGTAGAGTTATCAATCCGAGCAGACACACAATCCGGGTCCAATGTCACTTCTCCTCATTATGTTAATAGTTAATACATGCAAATGAAAACACTCTAGCAATTTGATTTCTTTGAAGATAGTTTGCATATTGTCTTAGCCATAATGACTGTACACTTCTCTCAGCCTAGATTTATGCAAGGGTAGTTTAGTTCATTTTTATCAGCTCAAGTTCATTTTGGCTGCTACTGGAATGTACGTGTGTGTTTCTTTTTTACCTTTCACCTAATTACCATTCAGGTACCATAAGCAGATTTTTCATGCTATTGGTGTTTTTCTTAATTAAGAAACAAATGAATTCTCCCTAGCAAAAAAGATGGAACAACAGAGTAAGATGCCAGAGGCTGATGTTCTGCTTCTTAATTGAAGCTGCTTCATTGTTAGGTGTCTGTTATGAGGGGCCGGAAGTGTCAGGAGTTTATTGTGAATAGTATGAAAATAAAAGCATACCTATTACTTTAAAAATTAGGAATGAATACAGAAATATTTGCTTTACTAGCATAACTTAGCTAAACTGTTCTTCCTTCCTTTAGGAGAACAGGCTCTTTAAGCATAAATTATTCTTCACATCTGGAAAGCCCCAGGTTCTAATCCCAGCCCAGAGTGAATTCCTTTCTTTTTCCTTTGTCTATTATCTGCACCCTGCTTGTGTGCTCATGTTGTTCAATTAAGGAGGTACCTGAATTTACCAGTGAGAGGAATTTTGTTTCTTTTCCTTCATCCTTTCAGCAAAATAAGTCTCTCCCTCTCTCTCTCCCTCATTCCCCACCCCCTCCCCTCCCACACTCTTTTTAAGTCATGCTTTTTCACTTGCCTTAAGTGTTGCATTTTCCCATACACTTGAAACACCACCACCACTAGCACTTGTAAGAAATTCATGATAGCATGCTAGTCAGGATAATATTCCTCCATTGTAATTTAACAAGAAATTTAGAACCTCTAAGTATCAAGGCCTTCTAGAAATGCTGCATTTTTCCTTCAGCGCACTTAACATCCCCTTTTGATGTCTTCTTTAAAGGGTCACAGCCCCCAAAACTACCTGGCTCATGTCACAGGAATAAATTGGGACTTGAACACATAGACTGAGAAACCATTTGGTCTTAGAGCCTTGAACTCCAACACATGGTCAAACACCAGCCTCAGACACACAGTTTAAATGCAGAGACCACTAGTGATGTCTTATTTTTAACAAATATATATTAATTTTATAAAAAATGGAAATCAAAAATCTGACAGACTTCTGTGATGTTGAGCCTAAATCCTACCACCTCTCATGGACACAATCTCTATCTGTTTTGATAGGAATTATAAGAATGTAGGAACTACAAAATCAGTATCTTCCTGCACACACAAGAAAATAATTCACTTTTCTATTCAGACACTTTTCCATTTTGTTGAGGGGCAATGCCAGGAAAAGGATGAAAACCAAAATATGTTTTAGTACAGTATTAACCACAAATCATTTTTGAGATAATCCATACCACACTGAAATCGGGCACTGCACATTGTCTTGAAGAAACACAAATAGGTCTGTTCTAAATAGAAATTGACCTCCTACAGAAAATCTTTCTCTATTTTCTCCATCTGCTTTGATGCATGGTTTTGGACACAAAATGTCGAATTTATTTTCTGTTTAACTAATCCTATCATACTAAGAGTTTCAACATTAACACTAAATTGATATACCTGTTGATGTAAAGTATGTGTCAATACATAGATGTATTTTTAAATGGAAATCATGGAAATGTGTGAGAAGAACTTTTTTCCTCCCACTTCCTTCCTTTGCACATTTGCTGGAGGTTGTTTTTTTCTCTCAGCCAGAGAAAGCTTGATCCAACACATTAAGCAATTTAACACTTTGCAGTTTCTATTTATAAGTCTTTGCTTTTCCAAAGAAAAATCCTGTAATTTTAGCTTTTTTCTTCGTAAAACATACAAAGATGCCAAACATCATAAAGAAATAAAAGATTCAATTTTGTTCACTTTTCTACTGATTTTATAAATGCAATTCCTTAAACATTAACTGTTTTTATTTGACACCATTTTCAGTGAGAAGAAAACCAAGCTCCTGCCAGTAGTTTAATTTCACACAGAGCTACAACCACTGCTCACGAGCAAAAAAAACCTCTGCTGGTAGTCTCCACACAGCAAACAAAAAAACCTTAGCTCTTCACCGACTGCACTCCCTCTTTCTTGCATCTCTGCTGCAGTCTCAGCTTCATTTTTCCTCTCAATCAGTCTCTGACCTCCTCACATGGTGTCCCTGCCAAATTCTTGGCATTGGAAGTGAGGGGGAAGAGGCCATACCATAAGCGTGTTGATAATGAGGAGATAGAAATAGAAAACCAGCTGGATTGTCCTAATAAAGTATGTCTGGGATTCAGAGACACAACAACTCCCTGTTCAGGTCACTGTTCAGCATTTTAACCCTTTTCATTCCAAACTGACCTTTCACTGATCTCCATTAAATTATTAAATTAACATTTGATATGAAATTATAGTTGAAAAATTCACTTTGATTTCAAAGAAACCTATGACCTGTTTCCATCTAACTGTATTTTAATTATGTCATTTTCACCAGCTACATGTGAGTCCAGAAAGAATTTTTGCTCATTGTTTTTCTCCTTTCCTCATATCTTAAAAATGCCAAAACTGTAATATTTATATTTATTCTTTTGCTGAAATATGTCTTGGTTCACTGATGCAATTTAAGAGCTTTCTAAATCTCTAATATAAAGTTATAGGTTATTGTTTTCTCTTTACATCAGTTATTAAGAACTGAAAATTAAATGAGTGCTTATACACAGACACAAAAAAACAAAAGCAAAAAAAACAGCCACCCTTACATACCTACATTACCAACCACTTAGTTCTAAGAAATCCCTATTTAAGCAAATGATATGGTTCCATCATTTACAGTATCACACTCCAGAAGTTCCCCACACTGTCCTCATATTCATTTATAGCAGTAATAAGACCTTCAACCAGGACACAAATCAAGAATGGAGGAAGATAAACATTGTGGGTTTGGTTTTGCTTCTTAGTCACACTTCACATCTTTTCACAAGCACTATCAAGCTAAAAAGGGGACAAACTCAATGCCCTCAAAGTCATAAAGAGGGTGGCCAAAAAGTCTTTTGTTACTGCTGCATTCATTCTCCAGTGACTGGTCACACAAAAGTAGAATACTAGATATAACACAAATATGAAGGATGGTCCTCAAGTTCTTGAAAAGTTGCCACTATTTCCAGTATGGCATAACTTCAGCAGCTTTGCTGAAAAATGTTATTTACTCATTTAGAAAAGTGTTCTTAAGCTATTTATAGAAATGGTGAACCTAAGTTGTAATTTCCCAGCTGTTATGAGACAGCAGTACTATATCTGATGATACATTTCCTAAAAACCCAAACAAAACAAATCACACTTGAAAAATGGCTGTTATCATCAATGTTTTGGTTTTCGCTCTGGAAGTATTCTTCAAAATAGAAAAATAACTAAATTGCAGACAATGAAACAAACTTAGGTCTTAACACATTAATGAAGATCTAACAAAACACTGATGTTCAATTGTCAGAAAACTATTTCCTCTAAGGTAGTACATATAACTGCACAACAATAGTTATTCCCTCAGTAGTAGCCAGCAGGACATTGAGATCCACTTTTATATCCATTTCTATGTACTGGCAGTTTTGAAAAGCGCTTTGGAGGTCAAGAGGGATGACTGAGAACTAGTGTGTTTTCCCAACCTTACCATTCCCAAATTTACATCATTTACCCAACAACAATCACTAGCTTCTTCCCGTGTGCCTGGTGCAACAAGTGTGTATACAAGGTTTAGCCTAATTGCTCCACGTAGTGAACCCAAAAAGAAACGCATGGCAGTACTTCTATATTATTCCTGTTAGCTCAGCAAACTGTTGGCCTTTGGAGTCCCTTCAGTTGTATAGGCAGATCAGATACACATATAAGATGTGTTTATTTCTTTTATATAAATGTATCTTTATGAAAATGTACATGTCAAAGACTTGTCAGTCTTTTATTGGGCCTGGCTTTTCTTCATTAGAATGACGTGATCCAGGCAATAAACTCCATCTTCCTTGTTATTAAGATATATTTCTAACATCAGCAAACTCTACTGTAAAGATTAGCAAGGTTAAAAGTACACTAAAAACTGTACTTCTTCAGTTAGAATAGGTCACAAAGGTTCTGGGTTCTATCCCAGGTTTTTCCAGTACCTGCCTGATAAATAATTTCCAGTATCTGGCTTTAAGTTTTGCCAAAAACTGAGTAACGATTTTGATCCATGGAAGAAGATGAACTGGAGGCGTAGAGGGAAACCCATCTGGGCTGCTGACTTGTGGCAAGACATTGCTGCTAGAGTGAAGAACCTGAATGTGAAAGTTCGCCACGTAGATGCCCACATACCCAAAGATCGAGCTAATGAGGAACATCATAACAACAGACAGGCAGACCGAGCTGCACAAGTTGAAGTGTCACAGGTAGATCTGGACTGGCAGAATAAGGGAGAACTGTTCCTGGCTCGATGGGCCCATGATGCCTCAGGCCATCAAGGCAGAGATGCCACCTATAAATTGGCACGAGACCGAGGGGTGGATTTAACCATGGACATTATTTCCCAGGTTATCCATGACTGTGAGACATGTGCTGCCATTAAACAAGCAAAAAGAGTGAAGCCCCTTTGGTATGGTGGACGTTGGGATAAGTACAGGTATGGGGAGGCTTGGCAGGTTGATTATATCACACTGCCTCAAACCCGCCGAGGTAAACACTATGTGCTTACCATGGTGGAAGCA
>VWZG01000813.1:679831-692725 GCA_013396735.1 Grallaria varia
CAGCTCGGGGCTGGTCACTTCACTATTTGGGTAATGCAGTGCCTTATCTGTTTTCCTTGGGTGTATATATAGTACCCATATAGTACCATTTGAGTTAACCCTCTTTCCCTGTATTTGCCTGGTATTCGTGTAGTGTGCATATAGTACTAAGTTCCCTTTTCCTCCTCTGTAAATAAATATATATATATCTCTGTTCCCCTCACGGTCTGAAGCTTTTAAGTTTTCTCTCCTTCCCCTTGGCTTTTTCGCCCTTTTTCTCCCCTTTGCAGGGGGGTGCTTTTGGGGGGGGGAAGCTGTGCTGGTGCTGGGAAGTTCTGCCCGGTGTTGCTTTGCTTTGGTTTTGCCCAGGGTCAAACTTCCACAATGTGCTTCACTAATAAAGTACTACTGCATACAAAATGCTAAACATTTCACACACTCTCCTAAAGTTCCTTTAAAAAGATGATTAATTGTACACTGAAACACAGACATCAGAGGTGCCTTTTCTTAATTTTTCTTAACACTTCACGTACAAATCCAATCACATAATACAAATATCAAAATATATTTGAATGCATAATCTATCAAAGCTATCAACAATTATGGCTTACAGATTTTCAGTGTTCTTGTATGTAGCACAAGCAAGTTCTATGCTCTTGGCTCACAAAAGAAGAAAGAAAAGAAAGGACAAACAAAGGTATTATGATGTCCTAAATTCCCTGGATTCAGATATTTCTTTCTCTTTGCTTGTGAATGAACAAGTAATCCTTCATTCTTCACAACACTTCCCTTTCCAGGAAGAGATCAAATTCACACCAATTTCTTGAGGCTTTTCTCATGTTCAACAGTTTTCAATTCATCTGCACAAAACTGAAATTTAATGTAAATAAGCAAGAATACAATAGCAAATATTCAACATGTTACATGAGAACAACTTAAAATGTAAAAGCTGAAGAATAAAAATCAGGACATTTTGTGAAAAGCTTAAAAAAAATGAAAGAAAAGCAGATGACCACACATGGACAAAATATTGTCTATGAATAATTCAATCAGAGCTAAACTAAGTGTTGTGTGATAGCTCAGTTCCCATAAATACATTTTCACCAATCATATTGTTTTTCAGAAGCTCAGAGCAAACATCATTACTCATTCCCATGCAAAACTTACCTCTGCCAATCTCTTTGTCTTTTTCTTATAAAGGTAATTTACAGAAATTCAAAATCCTTCATTTACAGTCCTGTATTGTATCACTTCTATTAACAAAACTATTCATCTCTATAAATACAGTCCAGTTTTGCATGATATGCCTGCTTTCTTTGTAATGTAATACGGTTATTCTGGTCTATTGTAAATGAGAGCTACATAAAGCAAGTAGTTAAGCATAAATTGAAGATGCATCATCCTTAAGGTACAAAAAACCACCAGACTCTCCACTGGCCTTTGCTGTTTCTTGCTTTCTTTTAAGAAAAATTTGTCTGGGCAAAATAGTCTGTATGAAAATGCCTGGCATCTTAAAACCAGGATGCAAAAGACCTGATATATATGGAAGAGGAACTGCTTTGGGCACAGCAGTTCAAAATTTCAAAACTTAGGAGAAGAACCTAGGGAAGATAAACTGTGTACGATTGTGTCTGTAACAGTGTAACATTAAATTCTACAACTCAGAACCCTTTTCCAAAAGTCCACAGCACTAGCAGAAGCTTAATATAACAAGCATGGCATATTGTTCAAGTTGAGAGGTTTCATGGTAGCTCCCCCCTATTTATGATCATGTCATAAAGTAAGACTTCAACCTGAAATTAAGTATTTCTGCATGTCTTTTGGAAGACAGAAGGGAAAACCTTCCAAGAGCTATACTTGCTATGTTAACACGTATCAACGTCCAAGGAATACAAGGCATTTATATTAAACACACATGGAATTTTCCAGTAAAGGAGGATAACAGTATAGCTTAACAGAAACAAGCATAAAAGAATTTAGATGTTACTCTTGATAGAGTTAGTTAAGCCATCCTATCTGATTTCCATGAGAGCTGTAGGTGTTGAGAATCTTTCAACATCATGAATCAACTAATAAAAAAACCCAACCCAAAACCAAAACTAAAATGCCAATGGATTGAAAAGTATGGATGCCAGTAGGAAACCTGAAACATAAGCTTTCATTTTTGTATTATTGAAATGGAGGTAGTATTTCCAGAGTTTGCATGTTTCAAGGGCTCTGTTTAAGATAAAGAATGCAAGATTACTTGAAGAATTCAAAAATAATTACTTCAGAATTTCAAGTTACCTGCTTATGACTATTACCTTTACCCTTGGTATGTTATTCTCTTCAAACAAAATCAGTGTATTTTATATTAAATGGTTGCTATATATCAATTCATGCTTCAATTCATTCTAATTTTCACATATATTGATACATATACACACAAGTTCATTTAAATAAGGATGATTGTAACAGATTCTTAAAAGAGATGCTGTTTGAAATAATTCTCAACTACAAATTATTAGTCAAAGCACTTCCACACATGCAGAAAACAAAAATTTCCATTTAGTTTGTAATTACTATTTTTGCATTTTTTTCTTTCACATGACCTGTTACAAAGACAGTTATTCAAATAATTCCTTGCAAATATGAACTGTCATTGAAGAATCATGTATCAGTTTAGTGTTCAGCTCACCATATATAACAGTGAAGCCTCTAAAAAGATGCCAAATAATACCATCTGCATATTGGTACTTTTAGTAACAGGAACATCTGCCCACTAAGAAATGGATAAAGACTAGGAAATTGATTGCAAATTATTTAAAAATGTTTTTCTTATAACAAATCAGTATTTTAATAGTAAATGTGATTGGTCTTCACTAATTCTTTTTTATGTTTTATAACATCCCTGTAAACAAAATCCGTATCACTGCACAACTCAGAACTTCAGTAAATAGCATTTTGGAAGAATGCAGGGCTAGATTAACATAAAACTGTACCAAGTTAAACATAAAAGACATGCCAAAACTGCAAGTATTTTCCTGACAGCATCACATAAATCCATATTGTCAAAAGATTTTTCTGTAAATGCGAAAGCAGGTTTTCATTTTCAAAGACAAATACCTTGGTGCAAACCGGGTATCATTCTTCTCTTATACTGGCATTGCTGGTGCACAAATGACTCCCAAGACTTGAAAGAATTTACACATAGCAAGAGTTACACTCCAAATGTTTTTTTCTCATTTGTTTCATAATGTAAAGGCCATAGCTTCAAAGCCAATACTTCGAAAAACAAATTTAGCCAAATTTTGTGGCATAATAATGTCATGCCTGAATTTCACCTTCTTTCTTAACAGTGGAAACTTCAGAACCAAGAGTCAAAGAATGTCAAAATCAATGTCAGACTAATCAGACCAGTCATAACATCCCCAAAGCACACTCCCACTTCAATGAGATTTCCTAAGCTGCAGGACTAATCATAAAATTACACAGTCTAGCTGGTCTAAGTAGCTGATTGCTACTCCTCATTTATAAGAACTTCTGATCTTGATTATTTTGGCTATATTATTATTTTTCCCTTTTTGATTCACCAACCCCAATTTTCCTCTTTGTATAACTAAATGGGTCTCAGTTGTATAGCCCAGAGGTGTAAAACTACCAAATAGGCACCAAAGCAGGCTACCGTCCTGGTCAGACCCAAGTATCATACTTTTAGGAAAAGTCTAATAAAGCTCTCTGCATTTTTATTAGGTATAAAATTACATCTTGAAAAACTTCAGTACAAGATGTCCAAAAGAGAGCTACTTATTCTATGATGTAACTTCTTTGTCAAAGAAAGTTTTTCAAACTGAAAGCTTCAGTTGTCTGAAAATCTGAACCCTATGTGCCAATTATACACAGGCTGTAACAGCTTATTTCAGACCATTTGCGGTAACGCTGTGAGAGCTCAGCATAATACATATGAAAACTCAAAAAGCTCTGATGCCATAGGGATACACCACAATCCTAGGAGAAGCTTTCACATTCTTGTCTTAAATGTGCATTCATAAATACTTCCCTAAGCCTTGAGTTCTCTGTTTTAAAACACGCCCTTTATCACACACCTCAAGAAAAGTTTACAAAATAGTCAAGATAAAACTGAGTATTTTTTGCAAAAGACCTTTTTTAAAATTATTATTTCTTAAATAAAACAGGTCCCCAGAGATTAGACACTAAGAAAACAACCTTTCTTGAAATATAACTAATCACTGTTCAAATGACCACCAGTTCACCTGCACTGATCACTTATTACTGGTAACACTCCAGGTTATACTACAGGTTCTTTCATACTGCATTCCAGCTATACTATCAGCAATACAGCACCTTGCAGAATTCATCTTACTGATATTAAGCCAGCAGCATTAGCTGAGACCCAACTGTCCTTTGGAGATGTGACCCTTAAAACTCAGAGAAAAGCGATACATTATAAAGGATTTCTGGAGAGTATCAAACTGTCCAAAAATCTAAATTCAAATCCAAGCTGTCCAAATTCCAATTCTGTGGCAGTTGCACACATTTTCATGGCCGTCTTGAAAATCTTTTTCATTCCAAAGCTATTATGTCTTGATTTTCATTTGCACATTTTTTTCTCCTTCTGTGACTATTACACAGAGAGTGCTAATTGTAAATGTGCTCTGAAAAATAACCCCAACCACAGAAATCCCCATAAACACTCAGCTGTTCATGGTATGGTCATAGATTGATAAATTATCTCTGGTTCACAAAAACACACTTCACATAAATTTATTTTAATTATATTTAAGTACAACATGCTAATTGCTCTTAATCTAGTGAAAAATACATACTTCTATATATAAGGTACAATGTGCTATCCTGTACATAATGGGCCACAGAAGAACAATATTTCACAAGTTGAAATTAATTTATCCACAACATTTCCTCGCAGTCCCTCAATCTCTAAGTAACATAAAACCCATTGCAGCTGCAGTGACAAATCTACTGTGGAAACCAATTTTCAAAGTCAGACTGTTTATAAATCATCTAATGCTATAAATTATGATGCTTTAAGTAAATACAGAAATTAAATAGCAAAAAACAGTCATTTCTGGAATTCACGTGTCCATTAGGCATACTTTGTCTGTTTTCACTCCCTCCTCTCACAACTTAAGAGTCTTATTATTGTATTAATACTGACCAGATTACTTGGCCTTTCAACTGACCATGGAAAGTTAAGTCTTGTAACTAAGAAAACCTTAATCCAATACCCCACCTTGTGGGAACCCAGCACTGCCTGACACTATACAGAAACCGACCTTTTTGTCCTTCAGACTTGCCTACCAGGCCCCATCTTCTATCGCAAAAGCCAAATCATCTGATCCCAAACTAACTGTCAACTGCTTGTGATGGTGGGGAAGCCAGACATCAATCAATCAGTTTTTATCAGAGCCACTCTTCGTTTTTCTGTTGTGCTCATCTTATCATCTGACCCAGTTGTAGCCCTGACTTCAGAAGCTTAAGTAACTTGATGACAAAATATGCATCTGTTTGTCCAAGATGCACATTATTAAGGAGTGCACTTGTATTTTTAGCAACTAGCTAATATTTTTTCCAGATAAACTGCCAAATATTTGAGATTTTTTCTCAGTTCTTAAATTTCTTAGTAGTCACTGAAATACCACAATTGGAACAATTTTCAAGCAAGTTTTGTGTTTTGGGGTTTTTTTTTAAGACCTAGAAAAATATATGCGTTTTTACTAAAAGATGAGGCAGTTTCCTTAAAGACTTAAGCTAGTTGCAAGCCAAGAGGTACTCTGTTCTATTCACACACATGGTGCTATTCAATTGTACTTCAACATTATTCCTATGAATATAGATTATTGACACATTTAAACTGCCCAAAAAACCAGTACTTCTATGGACATACAGATTTTCTCTTCTGCCTCCTACAAAACTAGAGCATTTTGTCTGTTTGTTCTGAAATGGATGAAACACGATTAGCAAACACAATACTCTAAAAACAATATGACTGAAAGCTTCTAAAAAATTATCTGTTACTGCTTCCAAAAGACTTCTCATACATATTTATTGAAAGAAGAATGTAACATGAGAAGGTGGGAGGGAGTGGAGACGGGGGGGTTTTTTTTAGAAAAACTACTGCCTTGGTAGTTTTACCATAGTCTTTGTTGGTTTGATGCATCGGTTCAGATGGTTCATTTTCTTTGCATAAACCTATATAAAACATTGGACAAAAATCCTTGCTGTACTTCAAAACTTTCAGAGAAGGGATCCTTATTGCCATTTAATATGAAGCCTGAATTTGAAAGTGAAAAGTGAAAAAAAACCCTAGGGATCTATAGAATATACACATAATTTCAAGTAGATCTGACAATGTCTTTGCAGTTTTTTGTCATTATATCTTATAAATATTAACTTTGACATTTGATAATAGAAATACGATCAAGTCTTAAGTAGCAGGGTTCTAATGATGATCCCAATTATACAAATAAAACACAGCACTCCTTTGAGGCATGTGCTGCAACTACAAAAGTAAAAAATAACACCCTATACAGAATTTCTTCTCAGCTTAAATGAACACCTCCATGTATCATCAGAAAAATTATTTTCAAGATTATTCCATTCCAGCAGAGAAAATCTTTACAATAGACAAACAAAAAGGCTTCTCTCACCATATTTGAATCTATGAGGAATTTCTTATTTTACAGCAAGATTCATTCTATTCCCATTAAAAATCACTGTTCAATAACAATTGCAAGCATGTTTAAAAAGTAATTATATTTTTCTATATAACTTTTGCCACAAAAATATGTAGACTTTTACTTCTCATAGATAATACAAAAAGGAACACGTATGGCACAGGAGGCGAAACTCAAACCATGAAATTCCTTTGCACATAATGAAAACACTTCATTTAAACCTAGTCTGTATTCTACTCTACATTCTAATTTTACCACACTAAACTGTTAGATACCATTTGTGGTTGCGGGTATTTTTAAGCTCCCATCCTATAAACATTTTCATATTCATTTTAAGCACTATCAACAGGACTAGTTCTACGAATGAAGCTAAAGATTATGATCCTTAAGTTTCTTATATTTTTATACTTTCCAAAAAAGCCTTAAATGGATAGGAAACCCAGTAACGTGGCAAATTCTGTAGTATTTTACTGCAGCTGGCATTGGAGCTTTATTATTTGGAAAGGAAAAATGGAAAACTGTCTGGATTCAAGGAGATTTTTACTGTCCTCTGCTATATAGAATTTAAGGTAAAAAAACCCGGGTACAGTAAAAACGGCACATGACATGCAGTTGTATCAGCTAATCCGTCAGAAAGCTTCAGTCTCTGGAAGAATAAAGCAACATCACTCTAAGTCACCTATGTGAGTGCAAAGAGTAATGCGTGAGAAGAGCTTATAAAGATATATCAGGGTAACTCCCTAATTATTAAAGCACTATTATTTTCAATACTTTGTTACTAAATTATATTGACTTTGTAAAACAACTGTAATTGAACAAACCTTGATTATAAAAGTTTTATAAAGCAATATGGTGGCAATCAAAAAATAAGAAAGTTGAAGATCACACCCTAGCTTTATTTACACACTTCCAGTTAAGAAACTGAATGAATATAAATAAAGATTGAAGAGACAAATAAGCCTTGCACCCAATTAGCTCTATAAATATAAAAGGTCTCTGAGGATAAATACATCATCTCATTTCCTAAACTTGTTTTCAAACACTAGCTAATTCTTCAAAATATTAAAAAAATATTAGCATTTACGAAGTGTGACAATGTTACACAACACCCTTCCTCAACACAGGAAATATGAGATATATGAAAAATGAGAAGATAGATGGAAAATAATGAAGATAAGATTTATTCAACATCTATAATAGGAAGACAGGAACATTTTTTGTTTATTGCAATATTTTAACTTATACAAACTATTTCAAGGTTATGATTACACAAACAGTAACAGGAGCTATTAAAATACAATTAAAGATTGTATACATTTATATCAAACTAGATCCCTTTTTCTTTTTTAAAAAAGCAGAACCTACTGTGACAACTGCCTGCATCTGCTACCAACTCATGATGGCACAACTTTTCAAAGCATTAGATAAAACTGAATAATCAATGAGAAATGTCAATACTGAAAAGTGATTCCTTCTGCTGTTTAAGCTCTGTGCAAGTGTTGGGGTTTTGTTTGGTTGAGGGTTTTTTGCAATTTTTCTAAGAAACTCTTCTTCAATATTGCAAATACACTGAATTGATCTTATTGCATTAGGGATTTCCTAAAACAATATTTATTTGCACCAGTAAAACACACATACTTTTTGTTACTTCTCACCCTAGGAATGAAAAATAGATATTATGAGTAGGAGGCAATCACACTGACACTCTTCTTCTATATACATCTTTATCTATACATTCATTTCAAATAAAGCATGTCCTATCAAACAAATAAATATATCTATATATTTACAAACAACGGGCTAAAGAAAGTGCACTTGTGACGCAAAGCAAACCTTGTGCTTGCAATCATTAAGTCTTTAAATCTCCCCGAGGGAGATTTAGACACACTATGATTATATACACTAAGAAGTCTCAGGTACGTTGTCTGAGATAAAAACTTTTAAGAAGCACTTAAAAATATAGAAAAAGGGATCTTTGACATAAGAGCATTATCAATATTTTATCATCATAAACTCATGAGATAATTGTATCGACTTATAAAACACAAAAATAACTGTAACCAGACTGTAGCATTCAGATTTTCCATGATGTCTCTTTGCCATTAATTCCAGAGTGAGTGGAATATTGATACTATTTCTCTATACTTATCAAATACTTTCTTGAAAATCTCAGAAGGGAGAAGGAATAATAAAATAAGTTCTTTCTACCAATTCATAATCTACATTTCTGTGCTAATTCTACAGTTAAATAAGTGGAAGAAACCCTAACCACACATTGCATGGGAGAAGCAATATTACTGCATAAATACTATGGAATTTCCATACTTTCACTTTAAGTCCCGTTTCTCCGATGCACAAACTACTAAACTGTAAATAATCCTGACTACACAATTCTCCTCTACCATTGTGTCATCTCAAAAAGACAATCTGACAGTAATGGTAATGACACCCTCTCAGACAAGCCTGTGGGCATTAATATTTAAATCTTACCTATCCCTTGTGATTGGAATTCAGCCTCTATTCACAAACAAAAACTAAATCAATGTTCTTAGAGTTCAAACTAGATCCCTAAACAGTTTGCCACTCTCCATGCACAGATAAGATAAACTTTCTTTGACCCAAGAGATGAAGTTGCCATGACGATCAGAGAGTCCACTTTCTATATTGATATTTTGCTGATGTAACAACAAATAGAACCAGATCTTAGGGCTGATAATGGTGATTAATTAATACTAATATTGATCCCTACAAGCAAGAGAAAGGCTATTAACTTGAAGCCTGAAAAGTCAATTGTTACCTGTGGCAGAGATACTAGAAGCTGATTTTGAAACATAATAAACAAATGTGCTATCTTTATGCTAATACCTTTAAAGGGGTACATCACTTTCTCAAACACAGTAATTCCACAATTCATACCTTTTATTTTAGTTATAACTTTTCATTTGCATCCAAAGAAGAGAAATGAACTTCAAGATTTCCAATAGAAGCTATGCCAAATGCTGCAAACTGAATACCTGTAACATGAATTACTAAAAGTACTTTTAAAGAATGCAGTGCAAAGAAAGCTTAAGCAGACTTTTAAAAAGACTATATAATATACCGGCCATAGGATTTTGAATAAAATTGGCGAACAAACATTTATCTAGTAGGAAGCCTATTTTGTCCCGCATTTGAATAGAGAAAACTAATAAAAACTCACAAGTGAAAGCTTCACTGGGAAGATAACAACCTTAAAGGTACACCCATGCAAATCAAAAAGCAAGACTGGCTTCACCTTACATTTAATTTATAGGCTATATTTAAATTAACTGCAATTATATCTTTGTGTTAAAGTGATCGCTCACAAACTGAAGCTGGGACATACATACTGTTAAAATAGCTCATCAAGAGTCTCTGGGATCCCTTTGCCCTCTTTAGGTACATATTTTTTAAAGTCTCAAAAAAAATCATATAATATGAAAGAAAAAAAAAACCCTCCTTAAAAAAAATCTTTTCCATCATACAATTCGCTCTAGTCATTTCACCAAGCAGAACAGAAAATTTTCTTCTGACTTAAGAAACGGTGTTTCGATCAAAGAACGGCGTATACTAGCATGCTGTATGACTTTACAGCAAGTTTTCTTACTAATAAGTTACCTTTGTACGACTCATGAAGTTTAATAGAAATAATTGGCACTAGCAATGGATAGCTTGTTTTCCTCTTTCCTTCAATAAACAGAGCTCCATATGAATCTTTACATTAGCTGTTGTACAGCTAACAAAAATATGAATTAGTCGATACCAGAAAAAAACCCTAATTGCATTATTTTCCCTCTCAGATGAGAGTCTTAAAAATATTAAAACTTCTATTAACATGACTACAAATATAAATGCCATTTTAAGATTCGATGTGAATATCCTGCACCATACAGATCAATTGTTTGCAACAAATTAGTTCTCAGTCTCACAAAACTAAAAATCATCATTCATGATTCATGTGCAAGAGGTACGGGCAACTGCTTACCTACTGCTCTGCTTTGATTAAACTGAAAGCATTGTAAGTGCCTTTAATGTGCTACAGTGCAATTTAAAGGAGAGTACAAAGTGAAACTCTGTCACAGAAGAAAAATGTCTATTTTTAAAAAAAGGACAAAGATAGAAAATACTTTATTTGCTAGCCTGCTTTAGAAATGAGACATGTTAAAGCAATTTGTGGGTTCTATTTTATGTTACTTTGGAATTTTATAGGAGAGGGGAAAACACAAAGATTCTCACCTCTCAATTCTGTTTCTAAACCAAACACCTACATATAAGCCTACTGGATCTCAATGAAAATGAATCAATGTGACTGTACAAGTGGCACTATTAAACTTACAAAACCCACTGAATGATTTATGAGCCTCTAATTGGTGGATTTTCCTGCACAATTCCAATAATTCAAAATATTTTTCCTGTTCTTTTACATGGATTCCACTCTTGAAAAAAAATTTAAAATTAGCAAGATCAGTATTTTACATCATTGCAGAAAAATGTTATTGTATGTCTTTTGTTTTATTATTAATAGCAACTGCAAAACTTTGCTAAGCAGAGCATTTTATTTTGCAGTACTGCGTCACTGATGTAATTATACATATTTTTGATTGCAGATTAGTCATTGTTGACTCCAAGAGGGGAAAAAATAATCAAGACGACATGTGGAAATAAACTTTGATAATATGTCCCTTGACAGGCAAGAGTATAAAAAATGTCATTATGAAAAACAAACTTCAAGAAATATTTTCAGGCAAAAAACATTATTTTAAAGGCAACAAGTAGAAGGACTATATTCCCAGGATAATAAACCTGTATTGGCTTGTAAAAAGAAAAATTTCTTTTTATATATGGCATGCAAAAAGCCCACAGGGTTTCTGTGACCTGGCATTGTACAGAAGACAGCACTGCATTAAACAGCTTCATTACTTAGGAAGACCGCTGGCATGTAAGACTAGGAAAGAAAAAACAGGTATTTTGCCTAAATACTTGAAATTTATTCTGCTGCCAAAAGAAACTGAAGCTCAATATAGAAAAGAATGCTATTTCCTAATATTACTCTGCTATTGATGTCTGCAAATACAATTTTAAAAGCAAATACAATTTTAAAAACATCATTCACACTTTTAAAAAGCCACATACATAAAGGGAGAGTTAAAACTGGAAGAAATAATAAATACCAAAGAAGGCAGTCAAAGTATAAGGTGAGAACTTAGGCATTCACACATAGAGATTTTTCCTTATAATTCTTTACCCGTCACAACCTGTGCAAAACAGGCTGGAATATGACTTAAATGCAGGACAGACAATTTTTTCATTGAAAATTAGTACAAACTTCTTGAGAGAGGCTGAAATGATGACCTGTAGACCGACTTCTCCTTGTTCAACATTTTGCTTACAAAACAGGTATACAGTATATGTATTTTGAAGTTCCAATATTCATCAATATCATCTCCCTTAACCACACAGAATTCAAGACCGCTTTGTACAGAACATTCTTCACATTATAGCACATTAATTATATATCAATGCCAAAGTTGTGTAAGAAACTATTCCATTAACACCTCAAAAAAATTCTCTTTGTAGAACATGACCACAGAGGGGAAACAAAAAATTAAAAAAGGTAAGTCCTTTAGGAATTTCTTTAAGTCTTTAGATAACAGAGAAACATTTTTTAAATAAATTAATAAAAATGTTTCAGCAATTCAACTGTCCCCCATCTATAAACCACTGCACTTAAATGGGACTGGAGTTGGGAAGATGCAGGTCAGTAAACAAATGACCAGACTACAGACAACCGCATGAAGAACAAGAAAATAGCAATAAAACTGCACACACAACACATTTGCTAATCATAAAGAAACGCAGCAGTTAAAAAAAAAAAAATCAAAAAACCACAACATCATTTCTGTCATAAATTTTGCAGTATGGCCACAGAATGGAGAACAATCTGGGCAATTTATTGGCATATTGGCAGGAGGTGATAAGGCTAAAAACAACAACAGCTAGCAGCTGGTGCAGTGAGATGGGCTGATAACATTGATATGGGTCTCCCATACAAAACACCTCCTAGCCTATCAGTGCTTTTTATCAAACTAGGATTACAATAATAGCTCATGAGAGAGGGCTTTTTGGTAGGTTTTCTTGGTTGTTTTGGGGTTTGGTTTTTTAGGCTTTTTTTTTTTTTTTTTGGTTTGGTTGGGTTTTTTTG
>VWZG01000813.1:692769-764297 GCA_013396735.1 Grallaria varia
AAAAAAATACAGCCCTGGAAAGAAAAAAAAAAAAAACTGAATTTTTTGGGACAAAACATTGGGGCAAAATACATAATTTATCACTGTATTATCAGGAAATCCAGGCAGTCTAATCAAGGAGCACTGAGTGACTATTTTTTGCCTTATCATCCAAAGTGGTGGAAACGGAGAAGGAATTATCAGGCTTCTGCAGATTGCTGGGCTGGAATTTTAATGGTAATAATCGGGTTTCTGATGGTATATCTTCTCCGCTTATCTTTCCCATTATCTCCCCTTATCTGGCCAGTCATCAGAGCAAATTAATGGTGCTCTTTCAGCGTCGCCTTTTTATCGCTGCCCAGAGAGCACCCAAGGGGAAAGAATAAGCAAAATATTAAAATACTGCATAAATCACAATTTTAGATAGCAGTGAACTGTATGCAGTAAAAGAAAAAAACTGTGCCCAACAACCTTTTTGTCCTTTAAATTGACTGTCTTCAGAGTTTCCAGTGTAAGCTGACTTCTTGCTTGTCACAGAGCTTCTAAACTGTGCATGCTTTATGAGCAACACTTTCTGTTTTATTCACACACTGGATGGTTTTCAAACTTAAAGACAGTGGTCTAGCCTTGTCATTAGTCATTCCATTGTTTTTTTCCTGGCTGTTTTTATGATCAGCATTTTCCATATCTGATTTTAATGTACAAAAAAAAAAAATAAATCTTTAAAAGTTCACTTATTTATGCATGAAGCACTACATGGCTTGATTTAAATATCAGAATCTGAAAACATGTTAGTAAAGACTGCACTGTACCAGAACAAAACTTCTTCATCTGAGAAATACCACTAATGGCTGGCCAAATAGCCACAGAAAACTCTATAGAAGACATGACAGATTTGAATCAAAATGACTTTACAGCTACACCAAAGAACCCCCCATTGACACCTCCAAAGCTATAATGTAGAGGGATTATGCTACAGAATTTATCCTCCAACTCTTGCTGACCTTGTTTTACTTCGAACTTCAACGCAAATTCAATACAAAAACATACTCAAGCAATTAAAAGCATGCGAAAATAAAGTCTTCTGTAAACACTGTTCAAATATAGTTACACACTTTCTACATACACTTTTAGATGTACATTGTTGCATATATGAAAATATACACATGCAAACCACTATATTGCACCTGATTGTGAAAAATAAATTTGTGGTTTGTCACTTTCAGCAAATTGTGCCATATAGAAAAGCCACAGAATGCTTTGTGACTTGTACCAGCAATACAGTACCTGAAAATCCCTCCAAGCACGTCTCAGTCATTGTGAGGAAGAGACACACAAGAGAAGATGGAAACAAAGTATGCAAACCCAAAATCAGATGATGAGGTTTGTGCCATACAATCAATTCACATTATTTATTAACAATCAAAACATCAACCAGACTAGAAAGTCTTCCTAAATAATGTTCATTAACACATCACATAAAACTCCTGGTTTTAAAGAACTAAATATCATTGAAATTAATAATAAATAAGATAGGTATAAATTTAAAAGCACATAGCATATTTATTTGTGAGTATCAATTTCCAAAGTAAATGAAAGTTTCTTGATTCACAAAATTATATTCAACTCAAAAATATGTCGCAGAAAGTTTCACTTATTTATTTAGTTACTTCAGTAAACTGAAAACTAAATCTGAAACCATGGTGGTTATTTGTATTTATCAGACAGACTATAAAAAGACAATTTCTACAAAGCAGGGATTCTCAGCCAGTACTACTCGAAGACTTTACAGTGACCAGTCTTATACGACATGAAGCTGATTTTCTTCTTTTACAAACCAATTTGCCAATTCAACACATATTCCATCCGAAGTGGGCTACTAATAAGCATTCTGGAGTCAGAAATCAATAAGGAAAATAATACTGAAAGAGCTTCTCCACGTCCCATGACGGTTACTTTGAACGGAGTTCTGTAATACAGAACATCAATGAACATACATCAGACCAGTGCCGCTGATTTTATAACAAAATGATTTATAGCCCCTCTTTGGAAACGCCTGACACTTCCTCTAGTCTCGACCGCTAGACTTGTTGGGATGAGCAAACTAAAGCACAAAAAAGTTTATGAAGTTAAGACAGTAGTGTGTCACAAGAAAAGTGAATGATGAGCACAGTTAGGCAGCGTATCTTTCAACAAAAAAGCCCTCAATACACCTGTTTCTCAATACAGAAAACAGCTCAAAAGTCTTAAACCCACTGGAACAGCAGAGGCGAGCGAGGGCGCGCCCACGGTGTGGGTGCAGAGCGAGCCCCGCAGGGACGTGGGCGGCGCGGCCGGTGGGGCCGGGGGGACGGCGCGGCCGCGGCCGGCGTGGCGCTGCCCGCGGGCTCCCCGCGGGAACGGGCTCGTCTTTTCGCCCTCACACTTTCTGCGATCCTCTAGGACTTACTGCAGCCCAGGCTCGGCATGGGTCTGTTCACACGCGTTAGGCGCAGAAAGTTGCGAAGTGGTTGGTACGGTGCTCGCAAGCTGGTTTGTGTGCTCTCCCGGAGCTACTTCAGCTTGAAAACACATGAGCGATCCCACTCCGAAACACGGAGCAATAGTTTGAAGAGACTACGAGGCGGCATCAAGAGCTCCAAATGAGCAAAAAAACCGAGACAGTGAGGAGCCTGCTCACTCTACATAGGAGCAACTCCCGGCTTTCGCTCATGTCCCCTTCCTCTCTCCCCATCCTCAGCCTCTCTGGCAAAGTTTCACCATTCGGTCCGTACTCCGGACCCCGCTATTGCTCCCCGCAGCCACCTCTCTCGCGTCTCCCAAGAACGGATAAATAAAAGTCTGTTAGAGGGAGCCCCCCTCAGGAAACTTACGTTTGATCTGCCTGGGTTTGCTCTGTTTCCTTCGGGACATGCTGCTCGGCGTCCGCTCCTGCCTTGCTCCAGGTACAGGAGTGGAGCTGGGAGGGGACGGGGGTGGAGGGAGGGTGACAGATCAACAGACGGGATTCATATAGGAGCCGGCAGCCGCCTTGAGATGCAAAGTCAAACGACAGAAAAACACGGAGAAGGGAAAGAGTGTGTGAGCGTGTGACAGAGGAAGAGGGGAACGGAAACGGAGATCGGGGTGGGTGAGACGGAGAGCGAGAATGAGGGGAGAGAGAAGCAGAAAGAGCGGAGGGAGGGAGCAGGGGAAGGAGCGAGGGAGGGAGGGAGGGAGAGGAGGAAGGAAGGAAGGGAGGGAGGGAGAGAGGGAGGGGAGAGCTTGGCTCCTCGCTCTCTCTCTCCCTCTCCCGCCCGCTCTCCGGCGTTGCCGCGCCGCCTCCGCTGCCCGCGCCGCGCTCCGCTCCGACTGACAGGCGGCGGGAGGTGCCGGCGAGGGAGGGGGCGAGGGAGGGGCTTTCCGCGACGGGGGGGGCGGAAAGAGGGGGGCGTTTGTCCGTCAGGCTTGACGGGCAGTGGCTGCTACCAGCGACAAGTCCGCATGCAAATCGCCTCCTGCCTCGGGGGCACGGGCTGCCGAGGCGGGAGGCTTCAATCGTCCCGGCGGTGCCAGGGCTGCTGGTGGCGGGGAAAGGCGCAACTTTCCCGAAAGAGGAACGGCGGGCGAAGGGGCGAAGGAGCTCGCTGAGGGCAGGCAGCCGGACGAGACGTCCCGCTCCGCACGGGGAGCGCTCTGGGTGTCCCGGCACAGCCGGCTGCCCCCGCTCCGCCCGCGGCCCCGGCCCCGGCTCTCTGCCGCGCTGCCCCGGCCGGGCGCCCAGGGCAGTTTTTCCACCGCCGCCCCCGGACGGAGCGATCCCCCCTGCGCCTCACAGGTGCCGCCGGGCCGGCCCGGAGCCCCGAGCGCCGCCTGTGCCGCCGCACGCACGGACGGACGGATGGACGGACGAGCTGCCGGCGCCCTTCCTCGGCCGTGCCCCGGCCACTTGCGCCCGGGGTCGCGGGGAGTGCTGGCTGTGCGACCATCGCTGTTTGCCCCCAGGAGTGATCAGGTTTTGACTCGAGTGAGCGAGGGAGGCAACCCAAATGATTCCCTCGGCTTCGTTAGTTTTGCCCTTCTAAACAGTGGTAATACTGAACATTTTTTTTCTTGCGCAGTAGAAGCCACCATCTGATGCTCCCGATACCGATACCAGTTAAATGTTTTGACAAAGCTAAAACAATTAGCAATGCTCATGTTTACAGTCTGCGTCTTTAGGACAAAATTTCTCTTGAACGTTTTGTTTTAATGATTTAAATACCCTCATTTACATATATAGTTGTAAGTGACCCGCTATGAGCAGACTATGCTCTCTGTACCTCAGTGCATTGCCGAGCATTGCACACCCATCACCAACGTTCTCAGTTTTGCCAAACACTAAGTTTTCAAAAATCTTGAGAAAAAAAAAGCCCAAAACACCAACCACACATACAAAACAGAATCAGCCTGATTTCATTGATGCCAGGTAAGGACATTTGATACCGAAATGTCTTCATCACTGTGCTTCCAGGAACTTCAGATCTGACACAAGAAGGTAGTACAACACTAAGTGTTCTTACAGCTTCGCTAGCAGGAATTAAATCACTTATGTTTAGGTAAATTTAAACGTTGCTTTGACTTTTACCCCCATATTCAAAATACTATAAACAGAAACAGTTTTCAGTTTTCCGACCTCTCAAAACTTTCACTGATTATTTGTTGGGGCAATATTGCAAAAGCATGAGAAATTCTAATACAATGATGTACTAAAATTTTCCATAATACTTTTTTTTTAGAAAATAATGTTTGTAAATGATAACTGTTTTTACAAAACCACTCTTTTATTAAAGGAGAGAACATGATGGAGTCTCTAAATGGTATTTAACATTTGTTATTCAGATACTTTAAAGAAACTGAGTAAATCATGAGTGCTTTCTGTTTAGCTGAAGGGATTGTGGTATGCCAAATTTGTATTTCAATTTCTTTCCTTGAGGTGTAGGCTCATGATTAAGTGCCAGTGTAATAGTGGTAATGTTTTCAGGAAGGTGTTCTATGGCAATAGATAAATTTGATAAGAATCCACCGAGTGAAATGCTCTGCTATGGTTTTGAGGCAGAACAAGGCTCAAAAGGGGGCTTAGATGGATGAGATATCCATCTTTCAAATTTAAGTTATTTGATCTTCATCCATTCTCAACATTTTCTTAAATCTTGGTCTAGTTCCCTAATCAGAAATAGCAATGTCTTTTCCTTCATATAGGTTGAGCATTTCTTTCTGTTTCTATTTTGTTGCCAGCCTCTCACCCAGGGTTTTTAAAAGAATGAAGCTGAGTAATCTGTTTCCAACATTTGAACAGTATATAAACTGCAAGTTGTAAAACTGCCACTGTAATTTAAAAATTTATGCACTTCATGTGGTACAAACCAGTTACAAGCAAGTGATAAACAGCAATGCAAAATGAAGAAGTACTGGAGTGTCTAAGTGTTTATTTTTACATACTGTTTGGGGTAACTTACATAACAGCATCATTTTTATGCTGACTCCTGCTTTTGTTAATGTTTAAACAGTACTGTAAGTTATATTTTGTCTGTTTTGAGGCATTAAGTCCTTATTCTGCTTCATCAGCTCAAAAGAGGACATATAAAGATGTATTGTTTCTGTGTCCATTTGGAGATATGTTTGATTGCTTAGAAGATGATTACACTTTGTCATGTCAGTGTATTTCAGTTTATTTTGGACCTGTTTACCTAAAGTTAAAAAAGTTGTTTATGAAATGTCAAAAAAGAAACTTACATATACCTGCTGTTTTAAAATGTAATTCATGGTGTAAACTACTGAGCAGTTTTCGGTAATTTACAGCGGAACTTTCATTTAGTACGTTTTCATACTGCGTGGAAATTGCCCGGTTTCTTTAGCAGAACAAGTAGTATGTAGTGTATCCCTGATGACAAAGGTCTCTAACAGGCCGTGCCCAGTCGCTGAGCCTGGGCCAGGGCTCAGCTCAAGCTCTGCACGTGATCGCTGACGCCGTGTTATTGTCAGGCCGGTCTCCGGTGCCGCTCACCGGGAGCTGTTTGTGACAGGCAGCGCGGGCAAGGCCACTTTCCTTTGGCAGGGCAGGGGCTTGAGCGGCATGGACACAAGTCGAGTGGTGTAGCTTTCCCTCGGGGCTTGAGAATAGGCCCAGCACTTTCTGTTGATGTGCAGAGAGAGTGATTTAGAGTAGATTTTTTTAAATCTTTCTAATTACCTCTCCCCCCCTCAATTGCATAATTTTCTGAACGGCTGTTGTTACAGTGTTGTCCTTACGAGGGTTTCAGCGTCTGTGCCGCTCACTGGCTCTTCAGGTTCACTTGTTGAATGTTGCCTGTAGGGGACCAGTAACCCCTTCTGGGAGGCCATTACAGCACCTGGGCAAGGAGGCAGGGGAAAGAATGGCTCCAGTTTTTGCACTGAGGGAATGATGGCCATCTGTCCAAAAGCTGAGGGTACCGACAGATAGTTGTAAAATTATGCAGTAAGAATAGTTTGAAAATGCAGTTCTCTTAAACCAAAATAATAATTAAATATGAGCAGAGGCCCATTTCAGAAGACATGTGTTCTTAGTTAATTACAATATCTGAAGAAGAAGAAAATAACCTCCACAGAGGCTCACTTCTTAATTCTCTCAATTTTTATCATTTTCAACTCTCTATATCTTCTACAAAGATTTATAGAAACCCTCTAACTGAACTGTTATCATAGTTTAAAATTTAAGTTCTTGAAATGTCTGGACTCTGGCAAAGAAAATAGGAAAAGTGCAGCTTAGATTTCATGGTCTTCAAGTGTTAGCAACTATCTTACACATAGATAACATGCATAATTTTTTTAAAAAGGTCCTTCTTTGGAGAACACTTAGCAATTTTTAAAACAACCTTCCATTCCCTCATTGAGAGAAGGAAATAGTAAAATATTGATATATTCACTTGGCAGCAGAATTAACCTCTTGATTTGCAATTATGGATTTCCTATCTGTTTTTTTTTCCCCCAAAGAAAAGAGCACATGCCAAGGAAAAATCACTTCAGAATTCTCACATAAATCTGGATACAGGCTATTGTATGCAAAGATACGGTTATGTAACGAAGATACCATGAAGTTCAGGCAGCAGTTGAATTTGGAAGAAAATATGCTTGCTTTTTGGGTTCTGGCCATTCCTATCACCCACTAAGAATATGCAATGTTAAAATTATAATTGCATAGGTTCTGTTGGGCTCTTAGGTTTCAATTTCCATTGGAAGAAATTGGATCCTTCCATGATCTTAATCATAGCATTTGGGTTTTTTAGCTCTGAATTAAAAAGGGAAAAAAGGTGGTATTTTCCAAGTATTATCCACTTATATGTTAGAAAGAATATACAGCATAGCTTTTAAAAACTTTAATCTTATTTTTTTCATTGGTCAATAGTGAAATAGTTAACTAGACTGACCATGAAATTATTAAGGTTCAGAATTAATACCCCTATAACATGAATATAGAGCAATTTCTTTGAAAAATCTGCAGTTTATTCTTATTTCACAATTTGTAGATTTTTCTGTGTGGTCATGCCAGACTCACTTAGATTCTAAGATGACAAGAAACTAGAAATAAATGTACCACTGAGCAGCTGATAGATGCTCAGTCTGAGCCTTGAATTTAGAAGTAAGGCTTTCTCTGACTTTTGAAATAAAGAAGAAATCAATGTGTTTCTGGATGACATATAGGAAAAAAACTGCAAGTCAGATTCCTCACATGCACAGGAACCTTCAGAAGATCTGAGGATATCCAAAGAGAATGGGTGAGACCAGTGAATACGTACAGCCCTTTCAACTAGTCCTGTAAACAAGTTCGAACTGAATTGCTACTGCATTTTTTGTGTGAGTGTTTTACTCCCTAGGAATTATCTCAACCCTACAGTGAAGTTCCTGGCCACAGGATTTCAATGGATGCAACAATGTAGGAAGCCAGGCTCATAAAGTGCTGGAATCAGTGCTGAGTCAGACTTCATGTTGATAGTCCAGACCATTGCATCCATTCTGGGAGATCTGCCAGTGTTCTGAGGCCAAAACCCATGTCCACTCCATATGGAGAAGGAAAAACAGCAAAGAAGTAAATGGTGACCTCAGAAACTTTCTAGATTCCTAAGCAGACTTTTCCTGAAAAGGGTACTTTCGGAATTTGGGTTAATTTTTAGTTGGTGCAAAGCTTTGCATTTTCTTGGTGTCAGTTTCCTGTCTCTTTTCACATATTTATTTAGAGCAGAAATCACTACTCTCTTTCAATAGTTCAGTTATGCAAGATGGTTTTCATCTCACATTAAAATTTATATCTTATTTGTTATCCAGAAACAGTGGCAAAGATTATTCTTCATTTCCTGACAGTATGCTCTCTGATATTGCTCAGGTAGTCTTATGGATGAACAAAATGATAGTCTATCAAACTGCTTAGACTTTTTGGACAACTTTAAATCAGAATCACAGAATAGCCATGATAATTCTCTTCATAATGATGTAAAATACTCTTTTTCACTGCACAGGATTGCAGTAATCCATGGAAAAATTTGCATTTTCTTCAGAAATATATACATACAACACAAATCCTAATTTTAACATCCATGTTCTCCTTATAGCAAAAAATACATCTAAATATCAGCAAGCTTCTATCACAAAACTGACTTGCACAAGCTAACCTGTGCTCTGCCTTCAGCTGGAGAAGAAAATTCAGTAGCTGCAGCATAGCTAGAGAAAGTTTTTTGACTTAAGAAAGCTAAAACATGGATGCATGTTCACAATGAGATATTCAATCACACATATGGCAGAACCTGGAATGTGAGATGGAAGCTACAGTGTCCTATGAAAAAATATTTCTCGATGCCTTCATTGCCTGAAATGCAGCCCATTCACCCCTGCTGCTCACATATGGCCACTGAAAACTTAGAAGTCTACTGAAACGTGTATATAATCCCACAGCACATTGCAGGTTTCTTCCAGCAGTAAGACTACAGCCCACAGCAGCAGTAGGCTACTGTCTTGGCATGTGCATGGGTTTCAGAGGCCAGTTTTGCTACAAGTCAGAGAACTTCTCTGTATTCCATGACCTTACCCTCCCCAGGAGTATATTACCCTTAGCACAGTCTTAACACTGTACGGTCTGGGCTTCTAAGAGAGGCACCTGTCTCAGAGATGCAAATGATAATGTAGCATGAACTTTCTTGCATGTTATGAGCACAGAGAGGGTGGAGTTCAGAAGAAAATATGAGACAAATTAAGAAAAAGGAATAGTAGAATAGCAGAAACAGGGAAAGGGGAAGAACAGACAGCTGGAGTGCTTGAAAAAAGTCTTTTTTTCTATCTTCATTTATTTTTAAATAAGCCAACAGTAGTACTTCATATAGACATAGCATAACATTGAAAAGATAATACTGTAAAATTACTATTTATGGCTTCACAGTGCAAGACTCATAAACTCATGACATGAGTATAAAGTACAACTTCAATTGCAGAGTTTGAACTACAAATGAATTTTCTCTTCTCCTTGGTCTTCTTCCATAACTGCTATGTAGCACCCCTTCTGGGAGCAATTAGCAATGTCTCTGTCCTTTCCAAATTCGATATTATGGGCATCTCAGTTTGCCCAGTTTCAGTGAAGGAGGTTGCATACACACTAGCATCTCAACAATATTCATGGAAGCATGATCAAGACATTAAAAATATTAGAAACCTGGAAACATATATGGTGATTCTCCTGTAGAAACAATGGTACCCATAGGAGATCTACCAATTTACCATTATGGCTTTATAATTACATTCATCAACTTTTATAACAGTTTTTCTGCTGCTGTGTATCCATCAAATGATTGTTCTTAAACAGATGCATAGTGGTAGCTGATAAGGTCTATGGTATTATCTGTATTTGTGCCCTATCTCATATTGTGCAAATGAGGTTCCCCCCCACCCAGAACAGTAGCATAAATTGCCCTCATGTCAGAATTGGTATTGTTTACCACTTTATTTGTTTTGCCACTTTGAGGTATATATAAAACTATGCATCATCATTGTGAATATGAATATATATTTAATGCCAGCATAGACTCTCTTTTAGAGATTTTGGGTTCCTCTCAGCAGCATGGACATGTGTTGGGTTATTAATGGGGTGTTCTAAATTTATGCCATTCTTCAATTTATGCCATTGGCCTATAAATAGAAAGGACTACGTTAGAAAGAAAATCTTCCCATGAAGATAGTCTTTCAAAAGTGTGACCTGCTAAGGTTTTCTACCTTCAGAGCCAGATGCTTACTTTACACAGCAGACTTAGAAAATAAGTGAAAGATGATAGTCCGAAAGACTGAAGAACTGTTCAGACTCACTAAGTAATTTTTAGCCACATATTCTTTTGAGAAAATTTATGAGATTTTTAGTAGACCACCTTACACCACAGTAAAGCTAAATTATTCTCAAAGTTTGTTGATTTAAATGCATAACTGATTTTGCTGATGTTGGCAGTATGCATAATACTTATCATCTTCATACTGTATCTGCTCACTCCATAGGATGGGTGCAAATAAAAAAGGCAAAATTTTGTATGGCTCCTCACTTACCCATTCCCTGAATTACACACTGGGATTGTTAATGAAGAATTTTTGTATTATTTTAAAGTCACATGTCTCATTCTTATTTTTGTTACATCATTAACAGCACTGCTTCCTTTGCCTTGTCAGCACTTTGCTTCCAAATAGCACTAATTCCTTAATCCATCATTTTAATCTATATATCAACTATGTGAGAGTCCATGTTATTTCAGACCTGAGAATTTTAGGATGACAGAATGGGAAATTTACCTCTCTCAAATGAAGAAATCAAACAATTTTTTTCTATATTTTCTTGTCATTGTTCATGTCATTATACTCATGTATTGCTCCATAACGTGTTCTGTACTCCTAATGTTTATGGTACTTGAACACCTGTTTTATAGGCTGTATTTTCTGCTTCCCAGAATGCATCTGCTTGTGATGATAAAACAATGTAATTGCTACTCTAAAGTATTTTTAATTTCTTACTTTGTCCTGTAAAGTGAAAAACATTGTTTGAGACATTGATAAGTACAGGTAGACCCACTACTGAAGTAATAAAATCACCAAAGATGTACTATTTTTTCTAGTATCTTTGACTAGTGCAAAGTATAAAACTTTTTCAAAATTAGATACTGATCAACAGTTTTGAGTAGGTATACCTCCAAATATTACATGCAAACTCACTAAAATACCTAAAAATAGAAGTAGATGTGTATATGACTACTATGCATAGATCAACTGAAGAAAGTGTAATATTATGAATTAATTTTCAAAAGATGTTCTCAGCTGATTAGTGGCATAAATATTGATTTATATTTGTGTTACAAAACTTACAGCGCAAGTCAGTTTATTCAATAAAATCTATGTGGCAGTAGGATGCATTATGGCTTTGGGACTACTTACATTTCTAAATATTTTGAGTCACAGTAAATATCCCCACAAGCAAATGGAAAAGTTTGGAACTTGGTGGTAAGTATTTGAAGGACCCAGTTTTTATTTTGTTCACTGCTTCATAATGTGGATTTACCAATATCTAAATGGCTAACTTGTGTCTCTTATAATGCAAAACATTTCAAAATTTCTGGAAGAAAACCAGTGGAGTTTTGTAATTATCAAATGATTTAAAAATGAAGGTACTACTCATATACGCCCTTAGTTTAACCTTGTTGAAGTTAAGGTCAAATAAACTATTGATTATCTTGGCCAAAATGTGGGTTGTGATCCTTTTTCTATAAATATTTACTGTATAGATGACTCCCAGTCAATACTTACATGAAAGTAACATTTATCTTTAAATCACTCCTAAAGGGTGACTTTCAACATCTTTGCATGCATTCTGCCAGAAGAGCTGGAACCTGCAACATCCAATTCAACACCACATACAGCAATGCACCTCTTTAATTGTCCTCCAGCCCATCACTCCGCCTGGGGTTTGGGAAAAAGGCCTCTGGATTCAGGATATGGGACCTACGAGGAAAACCATCAGTTTCTACCTCATGTAAACAAGGCTTTGATCGCTTGAAAGACAGAAAAATATGTATGTTGATGGGTGTGCCTTATTTTACCTATTAGTCACCTTGTATATTATTTTCAGTTCCTATTCACTTACTTATATGGTTCTCTCATCTACCTTTCATATTATCTTCAGTATTTATCAGTATATCTCTCTTGTTCTCACTGTTAAAATCTGTTAACTCCTTGTCCTGGGATTTGAACGTTGACCTTGTGCACTGCAGTATGAAAAAAAAAGAAATTCCAGTAAGTGAGAGAAAGTCAGGTTACCTGAGGAATGGCTTATGAGTAATGCTGATGAGAAAAAATTTTGTTGTACTATGACAACGATATTCAGTAAAAGATTAGATATAAGAAGCAGTAGTGGCATAGACTTCTAGAAAAGGAAGTTTAGTCTGCTAATCAAGAAAATACCTGTCATGGTGAGATTTTACATCATGAAAGATTAAAAAAAAATGGTGAGGTGCTTTGATTTATAACTTCAAAAACCAGATAAGAAAAAAAAAAAAAAAAGAAAATCTGACTTAGGTTTCTGACATTTGGACTGTGTGATACAATTGGACAGTCCTATTTCCAGAGATTTCCAGAAGTCTCCATTCTATAAAAATACACAGCTTTAATCTATTTTCCATACTTTTATTATTTCATTTTGGGTTCTATATGTTTTGTTAAAATACCTAGGTATGGAAAATAACATGTTGAATTACATGCAAGAAAACAAGTTAGAATAAGTTCAACCTGTTCAAGTTTTTAAAATTCAAGCAAGACATTTATAAGAATTGAACTTAGAAGACAAAGATATGTGTGTATTAAATTAACCTAGTGAAATACCAGAGGATGTCCTTTATGACACACAGCAAGTCCAGATCCAGTTTTAGGGCAAGAACAATTATTGATCAGAGAGTCACAACAAATCCCCCTGTTCTCTGGGAGGATTGCAGATCTTGAAATCATCATAATTTCATACCATATGTTCCAAAATATGCTAGCTCATACGAAGGTCTAAACTTAACGTATTTTATATGATCTGAATCTTAAATTGAGGTAATAAGCAATGCTCTACAAGACAGCTCAGTTTCTGTTTCTTCAGCTGGTCTTCTGCAGTGTCTTCTATTTTCAAACTGCATAAGAAAGTCAGAGACCAGTTCTGCATGAAACTAATGTTGTATCTGCTTTAAACTTCTGTGATGGCAGTAGAAGGTGTTGAAAATCAGTTCCTTATGTTAAAACCATAAAAATTTTCAAACTGGTAATGAAATACAGAGCTTTGTCCTGAACCAGTTCATGACATCTGTGTATCCCAGTAGCAATAATATTAAACTGTTACCAGAGATTCACAATATCATTAAAACAAAGCACAACTGCTTTACATTATCACTTACTTGTATTTAAATAGCTTATGCTAGAATAGTACTTCCAAAACCTTCCTTTAATTCTGACATGAAGCTAAATGGCTGAGAGCAATATATTTCACTTCATGCAGATGATATATTGCTTTCTTGTTAGGTTTCCTTACTTGAGATGACTTCTCTGTCTTATAACCATGACTAAATCTCCAGCTACAAAATGAATTTGATTAAATCCAGCCACTTGACCTTGTCAACTAATGTCCCCAGACGCCTCTTTACTAACTATATTATTCTGTGGGCTTCTAAGCAGTGGAGCTGGAATATTTATACCCTATCCGATGTTCTCTACTCTCAATAACTACAATTCCTCCAAAACAATTATTAAAATTCAAAACTTTTTAGAGGGATGTATCTTCATCCCTTTCAGGCTGAGTTATATTACTTGAAAAGAGTTATTTTCTTAAAACCTTAAATCTCATGCAGATGTTACCTTGTCGTGGACATCTCTGACAACTATTTAAGACCTGTAGCAATCTCTCTTGGAGTAAAATGGAAATTAAAAGTAGTTCTAGGTGAAGATTACATTGCCTCAAGGTGTTGAAATTATTTTACTTGCAGTTTAGCAGTCACTAATCACAAAAAGTGGTGTTATGGTGTGATTTTGGGTGTGAAATTAGAAATTTTTTTTTCAATAGTGTATCTAAAACTGCTGTATATTTCAGTCAAGACAATCTATAATCCCATTCTTCTACATTACATTGACTTAAATATCAAAACTTGATTCAAAATCAATTAAAAATCTACAAGGATATAATTTCTTTATTTAGACTAATGTTTAACTACATTTTCCTACTCTGAGAGATGTAAAGAAATGTAACTTCAATAAAGAATGGTAGTAATAAATTTATGCTCCTCTGCAAATCATAAAACCTCCAGCGAGTGCTTTATGCAGAGTCCTTTTGCACTTTATTGAGTTTTATACATACACTTTGACTTAATATGACAAAGGTGAGCCAAGTGAAGGAGTACCAAAATGCATGTCAAACTTAAATGATGAAACGAAAAATAAATGAGACTACACTGAACATGAGTAAAATTGTCAGAAGACTAGAATAAAGTTTCCAGTCATGAGAGCCATAATGTTTTAGAAGGTCTTTCAGCAGGAGAAGTGAATATAGATAATATAACAGGTTTAGGGCAAACAAGTATTTTCAGAGAAGGATAATAGTAGAGTGTACCTATGATATGAAGTGTTTGGGCATTAAAATTTGCTTTATTTATATGCAAAATGTATGTCATTGTATGTTTCAAACAAAATATTATTATAGTATTTGTGGCAGACCAATTACAGTATTTAATTCAACAGAAAAAAATTAGTGGGAATAGTTATATCTGATGCAAAATTTCTCCATCACTTGATATGTCTTAGACATCATAAAAAGTTAACACCTTGAGGTATTGAGGAACACAGGCTTACAAACTTTACCTGTAGTGGTCATATTATATTGGGTTCATTCCTCTGCTACACTGAAGTAAAGAGGGGAGATAAGGATTCTTTTATGCCTCCACCAGTTCAGCACCATCCTGGCGATAAGAACCCAAGACAGCCTTCAGCACAAAGCTGGAGAAATCGCAGGAGTGCTCTAACGTCTGACAACTAGAACAAAACACTCAGTACCCTCTGTCAGCCAGAGCTGGAAGAGCATTCCACACTGCATCTCTCCCCACTACTCATTGCCTCCAGGCATCACAAACTGTCTGAATGCATGTAAATATATGTCATTCCTGAAGCTGACAGAAAATGAGGCTTTCTAAAAAGATTGCTCAGATTCCATGAAAGGGAAACTATTTTCTGTGTATTTTGTAAAACACACACACAGACACACAAACACATATCCCAAATATATGCACATATTTACATGCATATATATTGCCTATATAGCCACACATATGGATGCATACATATAGAATTTCTAAAAGAAATCCAGAAATTCACTAAATGGTGGTAACTTAACTTTTGAAAAGAAGCAGGAGTCATTTTAGTCTCATTATTTTTCTACTAAACCCTCTCTCTTGGATTTTACAATGTCAGGTTTGATCTTGCACAGCTTAGGTGCAGCCTCTTTCTGTGAACTATCCTCCTATCTGTTTCCTAAGCTGTTGTTCCACACTTGTAATCATGTTATTTGAGTGCCTTATGTATTCTAAAAATAACCATAATAGAAGTTGCATGTAAGTGCAAGGTGAGAAGTGATGAACAGGACAGCAACACAGCACAACTGATCATACTGGATGTAAATGAGAGACCAGACCACACTGCACTGCAATAAATGATGATTATTATTACTGCTATTTATAAAGAACCAAGGTGTTGGAAGCACTTCAAAGTGCACACAAAGAGACATATTTCCTCCTCTAAAGACTTTATAATCTAGAAATGTTGCCAGGCTGTTTATTCTTGTCCCACAGGAGTAAAACAGAATAGAGAACGATGAGTTAAGTGTTGCATTATATTGGATCATGTTGAAGCCTATACTGCATCAACAAACTTTATTGTTTTCCCTCCTACTTTGTAATACATTTTTGCCACTAAGGAAGGATCCGTACCAGCATTTTGAGATTTGCTGAAACTCGGCTTGCAAGATATCAATGTTTAAACTCGCATAGTCACAATTTGAAAATGAACTTGAATGAATGTAAATCTATTTTGCATGCTCACCACAACTTGAACTAAGGGAAACTTTCACTTCCTGGAGTCATCGTTTCCAAGTGAGACCTCCAGCGAAACTTTCCTTTGGCTCCCAGCCAACTGTCTGCACTTGTCTACAAGTGTGTCCTGCACTGTGGACCCTTGAACAATGGAAGTTCAGAAGTTTCCGCAAACAAAACTAATCCATCATTTCCACTGCAATAGAAAGTACCCTTCATAAAAGAGAATAGTGAACAGTTCCTGAAGAGGAGTACTCCCTTTCACAGAATTAGTTCGTCAATTTGTTTTCCAAACAGATACATCCCTCATCAACTTCCCTCCTGTAATGCTGACCCTAACTCTAAACAACACTGCAGCTGCTAACAAGGTAAATGTTAAAAAGCAGCGGTGAGCTAAACCTTAGAACTCAAAGGAAATTATATTCTAGTGAGTTGCCATACATGTGAATGTCAATAAAGGTGAGCAAAAAGACAAGAATCCAGTATATGATAATAATTAATAATCTGTACTACATGATTTAAATTCTCGGTGTTACCAAATCAGATGATGCTCATCAAAGGTATATAATCCTTTTCTGTGATGGTACTTTACTTTCTTATGCTGCTAGGTAGAGGCCAGGACAGACTTTAACAGCCAAAGAAGATCAGGAATTAATCTGACTCTTATGAAGTTAATGGAATCGTTGCCTTTTACTTCAGTTGATCAGGGTCTCACATAGAACATTAACAATATAAAATTATTTCTGTGGAATTGCTCAAGGGTTAAAGTTATATTTCAGTGTGGAAAAGTAAAGCTAAATCTCGCTGTTAATGAGAATGAGTTGTTTTCTGTCCAAGTACCATCTATCTCAAATTGCAATAATAGATTATTTTCTTTTTCTGGAGACCAATTTGCAGTCTGATTTTTTGCTCTTCTATATTTTGCCTTTTCATATACTCCCCAAGCTGAGAAAAAAGCAAAAAGGCAACCTATTGCCATACAGTGCTGAAAAATAAAACTATTTCAAAAGCCCATTTCCACTCTGAAATTGTAGGTAACCTTTAAAATAAATATACCTCAAAAGATTAGAAAAGAAACAAAAATATTTGCCTCCTTTTGGTAATTTATTTTGTACATATAGTCAATTTTATGTTTTCAGGGAAAATGAGCTTTAACTTTCCAGTGTCACAAGACAGAGTGATTGGGTCATTCTCTCTGCTATGGGAGAAGTTCATGCTTATACTGACCATTAGACAGTGGAAAACACTGATTATAGCATATTGCGGCACATCATTGACACCGAGGAGACTGCAGGTGAGTATTCAAGGGGAAACAAAAAAGGTTAATGCTGCTCTAATGTCCAGATCATTTGACTTCAAATATGTGTGAGTTTTGATATATTATTTTCTCTGGGGTTTGTTTGTTTGTTTGTTGTTTGTTTGTTGTGTGTTTGTTTGTTTGTTTCCATTTTCTCTCTGTTTCAGCAGAAACCTGGAAATTCTGTTCAAAACCAAAGCAGAATATTTTCATTTTTATTTCCATTCAAAAGAGTGTGGAAGATTCTATGTGAAACCGAACAAGAACACAAGTTCTGAGTCTTCTGGCTTTTTATGGCTTGTCTTGCATCTATGTTCTCCTCAGTGAAAATGAGAAGATGATTCAGCCTACCTCTGCCTCCTCATGGCTCTACACCAGAGAAACTGGAAACTCAGTCAAAGCTTGAGCCAGACCTTCCAGGCAGCTAAGATAGCACTGTGGGACCAGTCCCTGGAAAGCAAGACCACCCAACTCTGATCCAGGGAACATGAGAGGACTAAGCTCCTCATGCTCATATGTGATGAGTGAGGTCTTACCAAGCATCAAGGTCAAGACTCTGAGCAAAGTCCACATGGGCAGTACTGTGCATTTGTGGGTTTCTGGTTCCAGTTTTGGAAGGTTTTGACATGTTGACTTTTTTTTTTAGGGAAAACCTATCACCTTTAAAGAATCTTCACTAGTTCTGAAGTACATGAGAGAAAATTAGTCAGAGAGCTGGATTTTGCAGTATAGCTCCAACTTTGTGTTGCACATGAGTGTGCAGTGACAGAATTCTGTGGTGTGCATGGCTAGGGAGTGGATGGAGCCTAACAGTGTTATAACATTCTTCATAATCTTCACATAATAATTATTTTATAGGCAATGAATGTTGGCAAGATGTTGTCACCTCACCTTGTTTACAAACCAAGCAGTGATACCTACAAAGTCTGTATGTCCTAGAGAGCCACTAGACAGGACTTTGCATTGAAGCAGGTGAGACAGGCTCCAGGTTCCAGGTCACATCCTTCAAGTGTGATCCTACAGTAACTAGTGCAAATTTTTATATTTATTTCTATAGTTTGTATCAATAAGCTTGATGTGTCAAAAAGAGAGTATATATTATTACCTTTGGTTGTAGTAATAACAAGACCTGCATCTACTTTTCTTCCAAAATTTCCCATGTGGAAATTCACTTATTGTTTGGTCTGGCAACAATGCAACACAGGATTTTATTAAAAGAATCGAATGTGACTGTCAACAGACAGAGCAGTAGTATTGGATATCTTGTGCTGGAAAGTCGAAATAACACTGCACAGAGAATATCAATATGGATTAATCTATAGGCCATGCATTTGACTGTTTATTAAATTGGGTTTAGTTATATAATGTACATTAAAGTGAGATAAATTCACAATTCACATTTCATTGATTTAGCTAAGTTCAATTTAGAATTTGTGTTGTTTTGTGTATTTATATTTGACTGTTTCTTCCTAGAAGCTTAATCAGTGTAAGCTTACATAGCCAATACAACCTGCTGTGAAAGCTTGGATCTTTAATACTGTACCATAAGCCATGCTACTGAGGTAGAAAATTTACTGCTGGCCAGAAAAATAAGAATACCCTTCAAGATTATGAAGTATATTTTGAAAAGATCTCCAGCAGGTCTTCCAGCTAGTTGGTTTCAGCAAAAGTGTCTTAGACACAGAAAAACATGACTGTGTGCATAGAAAACTGCACATGCAAAAGATATAGTATGCAAATCAAAAGCTATAATGCCTTTCTGTAGTCAGATGCATGTGTTAAATCCAGTGGCTCTCATCATCTATATACTGCCCAGATGTGTAAAATCTACAAGTGGGTCTGCATTTCAAGAAAGGCTTTAACTTGACTTGTTAGAAAGCCTTTGGAAAAAATTAATGTATGGATTATTTTTAGCTGTATTTTACTGTTGAGTACTTCTTTTTCAGGTAATGGGCTAAAGTACTGTTATGTATCTTATCCTAAGTATAGCATACCAGTTTATAACAAAAATGCATATTATTACGCATAAAAATGTCATTAGAAGTTCTGGGTATTCACATCTCCTTTGAAAACATATAGTGTGGTTTTGCTGTTCCCTAGGTGTTGATAGTAATTTTAATACTGAGTAATGCATTTACAGAAATTGCACCCCATTAATCAGCTTTGACATAATATTGTAAAAACAAAATGATGGGGAAACAGACAGACAAAGAATTGTCCCTATCCAGACTAACAAAAGCGTATCTTGAGGGAAGCAACAAATATAACTGCTCAGCTAACTTTGAGTTCACACTAATGGGGTTATTTACTATTGAAAAAAGAATGGTTCTCCAAACTGTACTTGTAATAAACAGGAATTTCATTTTAAGTAGGCTTTGTAGTTTAACTGGGTATTTAAATTATTCTAGGGAAATCAGCTTTGCATTGCTAGCCGTAGGTTAGGAGAGAGGTTGTACAAAGAAGTAACAACAGCATAACTGCTAGGTTGAGGGGGGATTCAACATCCAGCTTGACGGTGTTTCTGTGTACTTCTACTGTGCAATGCCTGGAATTTTATATTTGATCAATTGCTGTGAATCAATGGGTCGAACCCAATTACTTTTCCTAGTGGGTAGACAGGGAAAATCAAAGTAGATGGAATTCTAATTTCCACACCCAGAACCTAAAAGCTCCTGTGAGCAGCCTATAGACTTTCACCTGTGCACCTGTATATAGCTTTTTAAAATACGGAAATCCCTGAATAAATTGTTTTCAAGACACAGAGGATGGGTGTCAGAAAACTTCTGACAGGAAGGTAGGACAAGAGGGTTTCCTAGTCTGGGAGAAAAGGAAGGGTAGGAATATATCTAGAAACTCTAGAAAGAAGTAAGGAACTGAAGGAGCTGCAAAGAGCTGGCAAATTACAGGGGACAGAGAAGTTGGTAGCCAGTGCAACTTGGAGGGGAAAAGAAAGGCACCCCAGGGTGCACAGTAGGCTTGACCTACAGAAGTGGTGCGCTATGTGACCCTCTTGTTGATGAAACAACAACAGCAATAAAGGATTATTTTCCTTGGCACTCAAAAGCTTGCCAGAGTACAGCTTTTGATTAATAGTAAAATTAAATTAATATGAAATAATCTTAAAATTACAAAGCTTTCTAGAAGGGCCTTTGATTCTGTACATGACTCAATGAAACAAAATTTTAAAGTAAATGTGTAAAACTGAAATTAAATAGACTAAGCTGGAAAATTCACCTAACCATAGCCACTGCCACTTTGCTATAGATGTTTTCTAATATTATCCAGTCTTCACATAGTGCAATTATAGACTTGCAGGAATTGTTTGAAACAATAGATATGTGCAGACAAATTTGACTTCTTTCAAATTCTACTTTTTGCTCCATTTCTGAGATAAAGTTTTGTGTAGGCTGGCAAAATAGTCCTCCTGTGTTTCTGGGAGTTTGTTAATGTTGATGAGGGTGATTGTCATAAAACTGTTCTTAGAAAAGGATGCTTTTCACTTTCCCCCTTTTTTTTTTTTTTTACCCCCCTTGGGTTGTTTTGGGTTTGGGTTTTTTTGCCTATTTGGCACTACACTGAAGCTTCAAGATTTTCCAACCAGGTCCAGAGGAACTTGATTCCCTCTATTTCACTACCTGGTAAACAGCTGGTTGCAATTTCATTTTAAAATCAATGTTAAAGAAGCACTGACTTACTAAGTATAGCATGTATGACTTTTCTAACATTCAGCATTTTTGTGTCTCCAACTTTCATGTCTCTGAGTCAAATGTATTAGAAAACTAGTAATGGCAATAATCTGTTTTTATGTGTTCAACCAATATTTATGATTTAGTACATGAAAGCAACGAGCTGTTAAAAAACAGTATTTTTACCTCTTGTTCCTGCCACTGACCTTTTTGGACAGGAATTTGAATTTCATATATGATAAATATCATATATGAAAGTCAAGCCAACTCAGGTTTTGATTCTTTTTAATTGCAATTAATGTCAGCAATAAATTTACTAAGTTTTTCTCTAAAGTGTCACATGTGACCACTACTCTAAAAAGTTATTTTATACATATTTCTGAAATAAATAATTGAAAAAAAAATGAAATAAAGTCATTCATAACGTTAACAAAGATGCAACAAGAAAAAATTTTAAATATTACAATACCTTCAATATTTGCATTTACAGATGGGATCCAAAACAATGTTCTTTAGGATATGTTCTGAAGTCCTAGTGATGTGTCTAAGTAGTGTCAAAGTCCAAGGAAAATGGCATTTCTATAACTTGATGTTCCAGCAAACTTTGAGAATCTAAGCTACTTCTACTCTACATAAGTGTTAAGAAGTAATTTAAGCTATCTCCCATCAACACTACATAGACATTTCTTGTTTTGAACAGAGAATTAGCCTAAAACAACAACACTGTCCAAGAGTCTACTACACATTCTATGATCTCATAAACTGTATGTCTATGGTAAAAAACTAAACAAGGCACCAGCCACATGGTAGAGTGGTTTGAAAAACTAATTGTCAATAAAGCAACTATAAATGACTTTAAGATTCACTAGTTCATGGCTTAAACCAGTATACATAGTGTCTTAAATATCCAACGAGAGTATCTGCTTTTGTTGTAGGTTTTGGGAGCTTTTTTGTTATATGTAGTGCTGGAGATAAAGAGCTCCATCAAGGTTCCAAAACTATAAATATATCTTCGGTGTGCTCATGTAGTTTCCACAGACCTGAAGAAGAAAAAATAAATTCCTTGCTTGATATTTCAGCCTTGTTTAAACAAAATCAGGGCACAGTAATTTGGAAAGTATCTTGAAGGTAAACATCATCCTTGCCCAACAGGACAGAAGTAAAAAAAGGATCTGTTCAGTTGCAAGCTCGTTATCTTCTGATGAAACATTTAAATTTGGGGTCAGGAATAGAATTAACTATTATTTGTTTTTCAAAAACATAGTATTTGGACCATGAATGCAAAAAAGCAGGAACTATCACTCCCCCAATCTATTCTTCTCAGACGGTGTAGATCCACTAGGATAGAATAACTGACACTCTTGGAAATAAAAATTATGACTTGGAGGCTGTCAGTACACAGAATAATGCATACAAAAGCATCTTTCCTGAACTGTCTTTCATTCTCTTTGTACATATATCACTCTAAATTCTTTTATTTCTGTCTGGACTGGAAATTTCAGAATGTTTATTTTTGAAAAAAATTTGTTGATAGTATCATGTCTTGAAACTGTGACAGATAAAAGGATTGAATTCGATGAGAAGGGATAACTGGGTCTCCTTGTTTGCTCAGTCTGTGGTCCCTCTATTGACTTATTTAACAAAATTATCAAGCAACAAACAGTTTGCGTTATGTGCCCAATCTCTTGGTAACTACACTGATTACAAATTCAAGTTTAAAACAATCATCTTCTCAAATCTGCACTGAATCTAAACATTTTAGCTATTTCTTTCAGCTACTGCAGACTGAATAATAACTGTACACAAATTCCACCTAGTCTATTTCTTCAATTTTTGTAAATTATTTTCATATTTGAGTCCTATATCCGAGCTTGTATCATAAGTAGTGTGGCCAGCAGGACTGGGGAAGTGAGTGTTCCCCTATACTGGGCACTGGTGAGGCCACAGCTCAAGTCCTGTGCCCAGTTCTGGGCTCCTCAATTCAGGAAGGACGCTGAAGTGCTGGCATGAGTCCAGAGCAGGGCAGAGAAACTGGCGAAGGGTCTGGAGCACAAGTCCTGTGAGGAGCAACTAGTTAGCTGGAGTTGTTTAGCCTGGAGAAAAGCAGGCTCAGGAGTGATCTTCTATCTCTCTACCTCCTCTGAAAGGAGGTTGTAGCCAGGTAGGGCTTGGCCTCTTCTCCCAGAGAACTAGCGACAGGACAAGAGTGCATAGCCCCAGATTGCACAAAGGGAGATTCAGGTTGGATATCAGGAGGAATTTCTTCACAGAAAGGGTTGTTAAACACTGGAATGGGCTGCCCAGGGAAGTGGTGGAGTCACCACCCCTGGTGGTGTTGAAGAAATGACTGGACATGGCACTTAGTGTCATGGTCTAGTTGATGAGGTGTTGCTTGGTCAAAGGTTGAACTCAATGATCTCAGAGGTCTTTTCCAACCCAAGTGATTCTGTGAACAGAAAAGTTCATCCTGCCGTATTAGTGAATATGCAGACAATTTTGTGAACTCTGAATGATAAAAAAATTTGGTGCATTTAAAATGTATTTACCTTTCTAGAAGAAGTGAACTGGTAATTAAACAGTCTTAGCCTTTGCTTGGTAGCTAAACGCAGTGATGTCCCATTTCTAATGTTTCTGTTTTCCAAGGAATAAATGGGCAGGAGTTATTTAGAAGTGATTTATTTACCAATGCATAAATGTATAAATACCTTACCTGCAAGTCTCAGCTGTACAAAGACTGTTAACTTAAACCGTGTGCTTAGATGTAACATAAGTTTTAAAAGGACTGCATTTTTAAATGCATTATGTACACAAATGGGGCCCAGCTTTTAAAACAATGACCTCTAGCTCATGATTCTTGGGCATTTTCTGTAGGTAATAAGTCAGATGCCTAATGTTCTAAACAACATACACATTCTTCAGGAAAGTATTCCCATTTGGAGAAAGCAGGGTTGAAAATACTCCCTCATTTTTGGGAAGCTATTTTAAATACATTGAGGAGATCATAATTTAAGTGTTCTAATCAGAAATCTTTGAGGAATCACTAAAATGTAAGTCACTTATCAAGAGTCTTTGAGGAATCACTTAAAGGCAAACTGATTAATAAATGTGGAAAATATTAATTAATAAAATCTTATTCTTAATACCAACTACTGAATTTAAAATGAGATCTCTTTTTCTGTGTATAGTTATACACTAGGCAACTGAAGAACCAGATGAATTTCGGCCTTTCCTTCACAATCTTAAATACGAATCTTGCACATATAATTTATCTCTATATAAGCACTGAATATGTTTGGGGGATATATGCCTATACTCTATCAGTTCTCAACATAGTCTAATTATTTAATGATTTTCACCACCATAAAGCAGCCATAAAAGCAAAGATCTTGGGAGACTGTGTTTCACATTCGGAGCCCAACTGCCTGTATCTCTGCTGCAGCCTCTGAGCAATAGATCCGGCTTTTACATGGCTTACTCACTGTATAGGAGTGCTCAGATGAGGCTCAGTAACATTCAAAGTACTTCAGAGACTACAAATATTTGAAGCCAATTGCAGCGCTGCTTCTCCCTCCACTTACACACCTACTATCACTAATCAGCAGCTCTGAATAGGGCTCATAATGAGTTACCTCTCTTACCTGACTGCAAAGCCAGGTGTCAGTTGCAAATCATTCCTGACAGAAAGTTCAAACTTACTTTCAGGTAAACCATTCTGTGAAGGTTCATCTGTTAAAGTCAGCATTTCTGTCTTTCTATAATGTATTTACAGCATTTTGTAATTTCTAATGCAAAATAAATATCTGAATCGTGTACTGGAAGATGTCAGTGTAGTGCTTATTATGTAAAAACGTAGGCATTTTTGCAGTACATTTATAAGTGAAAAAGTACATGGTTTGAGCAGCTGGTCACTTTCTAAAGATTTCAAATGTCATATTCAAATGTCAAATTTGAGGTTGACAAGCTAGAGCATGAGCAGAATTTGTACACTTTCAATTTTCTATTTAGTGTGTACTTGTTAGCTATTATTTTAAACATTCAATGAAACATTCATGTTTCTGAAATAATTTGTCCTGATAATTAGAATACAACATAACATAAATCTAAGTCAGAATCCTCCTCAGGTATTGTCAGCAGAACTATTTTGGATCTTCAAGGCAAGTGAGACCTGTCCTATACTGTACGGAGTGTCCTCATTTTCTCTCTTTCTATGGAAAAAATTCTTTACTGTGAGGGTGGTGAGGCACTGAAACAGTTTGCCCAGAGAAGCTGTGGATGCCTCATGCCTGGCAGCATTCAGGGCCAGGCTGGATGGGGCTCTGAGCAACCTGGTCTAGTGGAAGGTGGCTCTGCCAATGGCGGGGGGTTGGAACTAGAAGATCCTTAAGACCCCTTCCAACCCAAACTATTCTATCATTCCAGCTACAAAATACAAGTAGTAAGGAAGAATGAAGAACGGAATGGAGAAATTAAGCTAAGGACTGAAAAGCAAACTGTAAGTGTTGATTCACTGGAACACAAACTGTGTCTCAATAGAGGCAAAATATTTTTTTCCAGCAGTCTTGAGAGGAGGGACTAAGATTTTTGATTTAACTAGTCAGTCAAGGTAGAGAAGATAATGGTGGGAGGAAATTATAGAGTATTAGAAAAAGATGAACAATTAAAATCATAATTTGAAAGTAATTGTTGACTAACCAGGAGGAAGGAACAACCAAAGAGAAAAAAGCAACGGGAGGTAATTATGTGAGAGTAGAAATACATTAAAAAGAGAACTGAGGAGACCTGAAAAACCCAAGAAGAAAAGCTTTCGTACATAGCAGAAGTTAGTTACCACTAAAAGTGAAAAACATGTTATATAGGCAGGAGTAAAACTGCCTGTAATAATATATTTGAATGGGCTAAGAAGAAATTAAATATATAGAGACATAGAAACGATCCACATATGTGAGAAAACTACTTTTGCCAGAAGAAGCACTTATGTGTAAGAGAATGAGAGGCAATAATGAAGTACAGGCACCAAAAAAAGGAGCAAGAAGTGAATTCTACATGATGGCCAGATTGCAGTCTGGGCTGACACTGGGAAAAACTAGCACCGCATAACACAAGTTTGGGAAAATTAGAGGAGGACATTTTCTTTGAGAAGTAAACATGTTCCTGAAAAGCTTCCTTTTAATTAATGAATATAGGAAAATCATAGCAACATGAAATGAGAAAAACTATATAGGATATATAGTTATGGAAGTAGGTGTCATCCTAGAGTCATGTTCACAACTGAGATAACTGTTAGATTGCAAAAGATAAATCTTTGCATTGAGCCCCAGAAAACACTGGGAGGGAATAATAGTCAGCCTGGTTCAAGAAGAGAATTACAGATATGGAAATGGAGCAGTGGCAACAAGCATACATAAAAATGAAGAAAAAGAAAATAAACTGAACATGCAATGCTTAGGCATCCCTATGGAGTATCTGATGAGATTTACAACTCTTGTAGCAGACCAAGATAGCCCTGGTAAGAAGATGAATACCTGAATGGATTTAGTTTGTACAGAAATGCGCTGACAGCAAGAGGCTACAGAATCCCTGAGGCAGTATCTGGGGATGTCACAATAAAGTATTGCTATTTGCTGAGTACCAGTATGTCACAGTTCAAAAGTGCAAAGCCTTCCATATAACTTTGTTTCCAATACTGAGCATTAAAAAGAATTATGGCTGTGTCGGAAAGGTTTCCTTGGCTTGTCACCCAGCTCCAGCAAAAGGCAAATGTGTGCAAAGCCACAGACTCCTTCAGCAAGGCTGATGAAGGGTCCAGAGAGTGCCATATGAGGAGTGTCTGAGGGAGCTGGTGGTGTTCAGCCTGGAGAAAAGGATTCTCAGGGGAGACCTTATCACTCTCTACAACTACCCTAGATGATTTTGTAGCGAGATGGGTGCTGGTGTCTTCTCCCAGGCTATTGGCAACAGGATGAGAGGGCATAGCCTCAAGTTCTGCCAGAGGAGGTTCAGGTTGAACATCAGGAAGAATTTCTTCCCTGAAAGGGCTGCCGAGCATTAGAACTCACTGCCCAGGAAGGTGGTGGAATCACCATCCCTGGAGTTATGTGGCACTGAGGGACATGGCTTAGGGATGGACTTGACAGTGCTGGGTTAACAGGTGGACTCAAAGATCTTAGAGGTCTTTTCCCACGTAACCAATTCCGTGATTGTAAGGCAGTGTCCTGCCACCTCTATGTCTAGCATGGAAAAGCCTGCAAAAATCATCCAGCCGCAGGGTGGGTAGGATACCATGCAGAGAGCAGGGAGTGGCCTGGCCCGCCTGTGGCACAGGCAAGTGCATATACATTGCTAGAGAATAATGTGCAGCTCACTGAAAGCCTGGGGGAGACAGATTGCCCAGGGGCTGGGAGAATTCACACTGCCTTTCAGGAGGTGAGCTGATGGCTGTAAATAAGCGGTTAATTTTATTATGGTAAATAAATGCTCCAGGCAGTTCCGAAAGCTTTGGGAGTCTCATTACTGTCTCCTCTCCTGTAAATTCTTGCAAACAATGTTATAAGCAATACTTATGAAAGAGTATATCAGCAAGTGTAAATTCTTAATAAAAAACCTGAATAATTGTCACCAAAAGTATATGCATGCAAAGATAAAAGCACTGCTCTGGGACACAGCCTACTGTCGTTTTTTTAGCATTCTGACATGTACATTTGAAGGCCGTGAATGCCAATAGTGACTTGAAGTATTGAAAAATTAATACAGATGTTACGGGGAAAGTTGAAAGTCAATAGACAACTGCAATATATGATATGGAAAAAAAATTCTGATAATTGGCATATGTTTAAATATAATTAGAACTTGATGACAGTTTACTAAAAGAAAATTATTGTGTCAGATGTAAATAAATAATAAAGAGAAAGTGTAGACAGAAGGATGTTGAAAATTGCTAATCTGAGTATGGGCTTAGGTGGGGGACTTTGGGAAAAAAGGAATCTATGTTTAAGACTTTCCCATGGCAAACTCAACCAGTGAATTTGAAACCTGTCCTCATCCTAATACCCCTGTCTGGGTCCTGTGGAAGAATTTCTCAAGAAGACGTTTTGATATGTAATTTTGATTTAGCTAACATATTTTTAAACTCATTAAATCATTAAACAAATTTACCACTTGCATGTATAAGAGTAACATCTTTCCTAATAAAGAGAGAGAAAGCAAACTCACCTTAATTTACACTTCCAGAATACTTAATGTATCTTAAATATTTTTGTGTGCATCAAAACAACTTATAATACTGAGATATAGATATTTACATTTTGAGGATTATGTATTTAGAATCATGATAATTTAAAAAACAAACAAATACTACAAGTAACCCCAATGCTTAGAAGTTGAACATTAGTCTTCTGCTAGTAAGAAGCATATAAATAACAATTTTTTTAAAACATTTGTAGGTAAATTTTAAAATGTATGTGTAAATATAGGTGTATCTGTACTTGTAGGATCACTTATTTGATGAATGAACTTGATCCATGCTGTATCTATTGGTATTTTTCATTTTATTTAATTTTAATTCATTTATTCATAGTTTTAACCTTTGTAAGAACATCAGTTATTTAAATGAGTAGAAGGTAAACCACATCAACAAAACTGCAGGGTTTAATGTTGGAGATAACTGACATGCATGAAGTCATTGTACTAAAATATTGTTTTTCCTATTGTTTAGCACAGATGGTGCTGGTAATTAATATTGTGCTATTTTTTCATCAGGGGATTCCCTGATTACAAAAGTCAAGCAGTATGTAATAAACTGCTACATTACACTGTATGAATAAATGATTTATGATTTATATATTTATTAATGAAAAATTCATTATCCAAGATGCAAATTATGCAATGTTTTAAAACTCCTCAAGATACACACTATGAAAAATCGTGTATTTTTATAAAATCCATAATTTATGAAATACAGTATAGTATCAAAAAAGACCCCATTTATTTCTGTCTTTTCTAAAGGCTTTATCTAAGTATGGATGATCACAAATAGGCTCATTAGAAAACAAACATTGGCAGTCAAAATATATTTGAGAGTGTTCTTTTACTTCCTGCAGAGGTACAGTTAGGAATAAATTAGTCTGTCTTTACCTTATGAGGGTAAATATTACGATCTCTGCACCATTTTTGTATCAGGGTTTGTTTAAATGGAACTTTATTTTTAAAACACTCTTTGTAGTACGAGCATATGTACTAGAAACTAATTCCTGACTAGGATCATAGAAACATGCTTATATATAGCCACTGAAGTGATGCCATCTTTCCTTGGTGGTGTACACTTAAATTTTAGGGCACTTTGCACTGTCACAAAAATGTTCAGGGGCAGTATGAGCACCTGCCAAGAAAACCCAGTTGTCCTGTGATGGGACCCTATTTGACGAATCTCCAAGCTGCAGGATGCAATGTTTTCCTCCTGATGCAGGCAACTGCTTTGGCATAGGCACTCCGTTCCCAAATTACTCACCAAGGGAGTAACAGCACAAAAATTATTCCAGGCTACACCCTGAATAGGCACAGTCCCAGTCCATCCATTGAAACTGCAAATGTAGGTTTGGATGACTGGAGCCTGACCTCCAGACTGGAGGAACTCCTGAGCCTAAATATGCGCAGTAAACCAGCAAGACAAACAAGGTGCATGAGATATGTTGTAGTTACCCACAGGTGGGAATTAGTAACCATAACTAGTATAAAATGAACTCTTTTACTGGTCCTGCACATATTCCACCCAAAAGTGGGTTTTTATCAGCTGCCTGTAACTCTTGTCCACATACCTTTTTCTTGTACAGTCAGCTTAAATGGTACTGAAGTACAGATTATTGACTCTATTAGACATGAAGAACCCTGGGTTTTGCAATTCCTCAACTTTTCAAAAGATTTATTTCCTGAAGAATATTTTCAATGATACTTTTCTCAGAATGAGAAGAATGGCTATTTTTCACCTGCTGTGCTTCAGCATCTTCACCTTCATCTCCTGACTTGACCTGATCCAGTCATTTTGAGAATGAAGGGAAAAAAAAAAAAAATCCCTTCTACCTGAAATACTGGGATAGATCAAAATACATTCTGTAAGAGTTAGACATGTGGAAACATTAATCTAGAAATATTAGGACTTTATGCTGGATGGGCAAGAATTTTCACATCTGTATTTGAGACCTAGTAAGTGACCTTATTAACCTGATGCCCTTATGCTTTTTCAAGACCTGAAAGAGGCAAATTCTTAAGTAAATGTTTTCCAGAAGTGTTTTGAAGTTGTACAAACTGTATTTCATTTCATTCACTTGCTGTTCAGGGCTGGAGTTCTGAAGCAAAAGACCTAGATATTCAACATAACTTTTCAATAGAGCAGAAAATTGAATCAAAATGTTCGTATCAAAGAAAAAAATACTTTTGTCTTCTAAGACAAGATGCCTGAGTCCTAAGCAACAGCAATCACCTAGTACATGATATTACAGACTTCAGAATTTGTATTTCTTAAAAGGCAATTTTTTTTTCTGATAAAAATTCTGACTACATCTACTGCAAAAATAAGTAATTTCCTGTATTCAATGGATTATGAACATATTCACTCAAAAATGTATATTTCAGAAGCATACTGTATGTAGTATCTATCTCCAGTTTTTATTATCAGCTATTATTATACTTTCAAAGACATGTGAAATGTCTATAAAACTATTGAATACCATAATTAATAATTGCACTTAATGATTAATAGTAAAGCAGTAGATCATTTAAATGTACTCTTATGCTCCACTACACGTTGTCACCATTAAAGTACACATTTATTTTAAAAATCAATACCTTTTAGCTATTGCAACTTCTATATTCACTTTAGACTGAATTAAGTAATTCCAGATATTATATTAAAACAGGTGTTTTTTAGATTTCTCTTCAGGTTTCTCTAGTGGTATGCGTCACTAAAAGGGTGGACAAAATTATAATGTAATTTGTGAGTAAACACATATTCAGTTTAAAAATTTTAATTTTTTTTCCCTTTCTAATGAATAATATCTGTCATACATTCTGTTTTATGATCTACAAAATTATGATGACACTACTGAGTGTCAAGAATCCCTGGGATTTTTGTTCCCACACAAACAGCAGATACATTTATGTGGGTTCTTTAAAGTTCCCTGATTTGTTAGGTTATTATAACATGAACTAGCACGTTAGAATGCAGACCATGTATCTACACCATAAACTTTTTGGGAGAAAAGCAGTATTTTAAAACAGATTAATACTGGTACAGTATATAGCATTTATGTTTTGCTGCATGGAAAACAGCAGGTTTTAAAAAGAAACCTTTGCCATGAAGCAATTAGTCCAGCTTGTTAACTTTTTAATGGAAAGACGTTACAAGAAATGTAATAGTAGCTCCACTTGTAAACTATCTCACAATTCTAAGTTCTCTGTTAAATATTGCTGTAATGTAAAATATTGCATGTTTCAGATTTGAAACAGAACAATTTCAGAAAGAGCTAGTAATTCCCACAAATAAAGCAATAATAAAGCTCATAGCGATCACTGAGACTCTTCTCCTAAAGTGGAAAATGAATTGCTTAGGATTTCAGCTTTCCATGGGATTTTTCTTTACTGTTTTCTGCATGAAAATGTTTAATGAATGTAGGAAGCAAATGTGTAAATATCCAGCTTTAAGCTAGTATAATAATCTTTCTTTCAAATTCACATTTCACAGATACAGTGTTGACTAGATGCATAAAGTACATTAGTCCAAATCGTAGAGGATTTGTTCTTAAATCAGAGTCCTTGAATCATATGCTATCAGGTCCTTAATGCATTTTTACGTGAAGGACTATTTATTTTCTAGTAGCAGTGAAGGAATTTAAAATGTGTAAAACAAATCTTCCTACTACAGTATTTTCTCCTTTATGAGCCTCTGCTTTGACTAGGCCAATGGCATCGTGGCTTGTATCAGGAATGGTGTGGCCAGCAGAACTGGGGCAGGGATCGTCCCCGCGTACTGGGCACTGGTGGGGCCACACCTTGAGTCCTGCGCTCAGTTCTGGGCCCCACGCTGCAGGAGACATTGAAGTGCTGGAGCAAGTCCAGAGAAGGGCACCGAAGCTGGTGAAGGGTTTGGAGAACAGGTCTTAGGAGAGCACCTGAGGGAGCTGGGGTTGTTTAGCCTGGAGAAAAGGAGGCTGAGGGGATTCCTTGTCACTCCCTACAACGGAGGTTGTAGCGGTGAGTCTCATCCTGTAAGTGATAGGATGAGAGGACGTTGTGCCAAGGGAGTTTGGATATTGGGGAAAATTTCTTCACAGAAAGAGTTGTCAAGGACTGGAACAGGCTACCCAGGAAAACGTGAAGTCACCATTCCAGAAGGGATTTAAAAGACGTGTAGACGTGACACTTGGGGAATGCTTTAGTGGTGGATTTGACAGTGCTGGGTTAACGGTTGGATTTGGGGATCACAGAAGTCTTTTCCAACCTAAATGATGCTATGACTCCATGATTCGAGTTGCTTTAACTCTTAGTTGCTTATATGTCTCTCATTTAAGTCTAGTTACATGACTATACTTGTGTAGTTTGCACGAGTAAGAATTAAAGACAATTGAAAGCATCATAAAAACAGCTTTTCATGTAAGTTGCTGGGTATTTTGGAGTCCTGTCAGTGCAGTCTTTTCTCATGAAAAACTCACAAAATACATGCTTTCACTGGCCATAATTTTAAGCCTGTCAGGACTATAATTATATATCCAAAAGGACTGCAGGGTATTGGGAATTGTTCTAAACTTACAGATTCCTCTGCCATATTGCAACTGATTGCATGACTGAGATCACTGGCTAATTTACAACATTGGATCCATTTAGTCAACACCAATCACTGATCTAGGCTGAAATAATTTGTAACTGCAACACATATGAGCAAATATGCATGTGCAAATGCAAATCAGACACTTTTATTTTTTAAAGACTTTTCTGAATTATTTCTCAATTTATTTATGATGGATTATTTTTTATATATCCAAGATAATATGAAATATATGTAGGAAATCATACTACTGAAGAAAATTCTTGATGAAATTTTTGTTGTTACAAGAATATACCATAGAAATCTGATTTGGTTAAGGAAATGTATACTTTTTTATGTAGGTGGTCTTTATCTGGAAAACACATGATAAGGAATGCAATTCAAATAAATTAGAAGTTAATATTTTAGCTGAGACTAAGAAGGAACCCAGAGCTAAAGGTAAGTGACTTTTCATAGTTAGGGGACTAATATTTTTAGCAATATTATTATCCTTGGAATTACACCATTAAAATTTACCACATTGTATTAGAATTTTCTTTCTGTTTCATTCTGCCAAGTATCTTACCTCAGGATCAATAAGTAGATAATGAACTTCATTTCTTACGTTGAGCAATTACAAATGAGATCTATGGCAGCTGAAATGTGGTTCTAGGATGAAGTAACATTCTAAATCTATATAAGTAGCTTCCTTATGGAGAAAGAACAGCACTGGAGTTATTAGACAGTTCCGCTCCAAACAAAGCGATGAGAGTGAAACATGTACAACCATTCAGAGTGATTTTCTACCTTGCTGTCTACAGCTCTCATCCTTTACTTTTACTGATAGATTCCAGATATTCATTATTCTTTTTAAAGTATCTACAAGTGCACAGCTCTGACTATATTTTAATCTGCACACTGAACTTTTTACCCAGTACTGCAGTGTTTGACAGTAGCGGGAGCTATGTGCGAGGATCTAGGATAGCATATGGCCTGAGGTCCAGCTGGATGTCTGAGTATGTCATTCCAGACGCAGGTTTGGATTGCTCAGTAATTAGGAACTGACTGTTTAATATTGTTAACTCATTTTTTCTTTGCAATTCATGTCCCGCTTTTCAAAATTCTAAAAGCACAAATTGTGTGAGTGCCAGCAAAAAAATAATAGTAATGAGCTCATTTCCATACCACTGGACCCATTTTCATGCTGACTGGTGATGGTTTCCAAAACTGAGCTTTACTGGCAAACAGGGTCCTGCTAGCATTGTCCTTCCAAATGCCTGGAGGAAATAATCCCAGGTTTCAAATGGTAAAATAAAAAATATGCTCAGTTCTATGTAGGTTTTAGCTTTACTTTTGTTATGATCTGCCATAGCCCGTAGTAAATTCAGCTTTGGAAAAAACAATTTTTTCTTTGTTAACAGTTTGAAGTGATTGTGTTCCTGCTTATTAGATGCCACAGATTCAGACAGTTGAGCTCCCCTTGCTCTATCTCAGTGAGGCAAGGAGACTAACTGTGATTTGTCAAATGCTGGCAACTCTACGGCTCTGCCTTTTCTATTACCAGGCTGCAATCTGCCTCAGAACAGATCTGTAGTGGAAAGTTTTTCCTCTAGGGATTTGTGCTTCAATCAGGCAACAGCAAAGTCGAGCAGATGCAGCACCAAGAGTGTGCCTTTTCTTGTGTTTGACTTGAGCACAAAATCCACGTACTCCAAGAAGAACCATCTTCTTTTCCAACAGGCTGGAAACACTCATCAGTTATTTCTGTATTTTTTATTTTAATGCCTGCTTCCATCTGCCCTTTTAGTTTTGGAATGGTTGCCCCCCTTTTAATTTACCAAAGGCCACCTACAATTTTCAAGTCCTATCATCAAGTACTGTTCTGGAAATCCTGTCTGTATGCAGTGAGGCATTTGTACCGCTTCATTTGTGTATCACTGACCAGTGAATGTTAGAAAGCACTCCTTCTGGATTGGGCTTACTCCATTCCTGTTCCTGAGTCAATCTGCCCCAGGGCCAGAGAGGATGGCTGAATCTGTGTTTGATTCTGCTCAGCTCTCAACAAATAACAAACTGTCAAGGTGAGTACATAAAGCATGCAATGGTGTTCCTTGTTCCAGGAAATGCTCTATTTTTTTCCTGTCAGCAACATTAGCTGAAGGTTGAGTATATTTGTGGGCTTTTCATGTAAATACTCCTTTTTGAATATATTATACTGGAAAAAGTTTTGGATTTCTCTACTTTTTCTGGGTTTTTTTGATACAATGGTAAAAAATACACATTTTATGCATAAACTGTAACTTCTGTCCTTGAAAACTCCATCTCATAATTTTTCTAATACAAACAACAGCTTTGTAGCTTTGTGCCAGGATTTGTGGCAAAAAAAAAATTAATTGTACCTCACAAATAAATTCAGCATTTTACCTATAATATGCTCTTTGAGAGATTCTGACATTGACTGACAGTTTTGTATAGTCCATTCATTTTGCTTTCATACAGCTAAGGAGTTCACAAGTATACATGTTTTAGTTCTCTACCCGGTCCAGAGGAAAACTAATGAGAGAGGGAAAGGAAGGGGAGAAAGCTCCCTGGTTCTGTCACTGTGAATGTTAAGGATCCCTGGTTGAGCACATTCCAACACATAAGAAAATTTTGTATTTTCTTAGACCTAAACACTTATCTTAGACACAAGAATGTGTGATAATATCTGGTAAGTTATTTATTTACTGTGCAGGTAATCTCACTCTTCATTTCTTAGACCAAAGATCATTTGAGGACCCTTATCAAGGCTTCTTTCCAGAGATAGGCTCCTATTGCCTCTACCCACTTATTCTTGTGGGAGGCTGGCTGGTTGGTTGGTTGGTTGGTTGGTTGGTTGGTTGGACAGAGTTAAGATTTTTTTGTTATTCATTACTTAAATTGTTGTTATAATAACAAAACACTAAGCTTTCTTAATGGGACCTATCAAGGATTTTTATGGACAAATCATTAGACCTACTTGCTTTTCAATACCTCTGTGCTTACCTACGGTATTTTTATTGCTTGGTTGCTAAGGGCCTTTGTTTTTGGGCTGCATATCACAGCTGGTTTCCCAGGTCTCCTTGCTAAGGTTACCACACTGGCCACTTAATAACATAGCCAAACTCAATGCCAGACTTTCAGCATAATGAGGACTTTGGGTTTACTCTTCATGTCTTTGGGAAGGTGAGAGTGAGTAGACACTATGGCTTTCCAATGATTCCAAACATCAGTCAGTCTTTACATTTTAGATGGTGCATGCATGCCAGGACAAACAATAAAACCTTTGTATTCTGACTGTAGCCTGGAAAATTCCTATGTGCCTATGGAATTCCATTCTATTCTGATTCATCACTTGACCATAGCTGACACATGTTGGAATCTGCTGCTTACGTTGCACTTTATGCCAAGTGGCCCAATATGCAGAAGGAATTCATCTGGGAACTGGAAAGTGTTTCCACCTTCCTCGGTACAAGTGTCACTGCAAAACAGCTTAAAGATTCCCAACACATTAAATAGAATTCATGTACTGAACAAAACCAGAAACCCTAAACTAAACAATATTTTTGGGAGGAGCAAGGAAATTTCTCTAAGTAAAATTTATAAATCAATTGATCATTCATTTACAGTTGCTTTCCAGTTATGAAATTGAGGATAGGTTAGTGCCAGACCATGCTATGCAGAGATAAATTGCAGTCATTTGATTTGCACTGAATCTAGGCTTCTGAATGATGGTACATTTCTGCTGAGCACCAATTTCAATTTTTTTGGCTACGTGTTGATCTTCTATAAGGCCAAATCAATACAGAAATTGGTAAAAAGAAGCTTGAGAAATTTATATTTATCATCTGAAACAAGTGCTGAAATATGATGAATAACTGGCAGATTTCTGTATGCTTCAAATTCCTTCTCCTGAATGCTGTGGCTGTTGTCATTCTTTTCAGGAGAAAAATGTATTTGTGATGTGCTTCTATGCCACAAAATTCTACAAAGTATTAGTACAGAAATTTTGGTTCCTGAGTCAGTATGGTAATTTTTAGTTACTTAAATATTTTTTATAGAATACTATTATGTACAATGGGTTGATAATGAAAATGTGTAACATAAATAGATATAAAATATAAAAAGTATAGGGTTTTTATTGGTAGAGACAATTATATTTTTAGCTAAAATAAGTTTAGCCAGTTTGAAATATTTTGTGCAGTTTAATGGTGTTAGTACTGAAAGTGTGCAGTATAAATTCTTAGAAGAACCCTTTTGATAGAAGTGATCATCACTGATTTTTGTGTAAGCTTAATAAAACCTGATTTTATTACCAAAATTGTACTGAAACTCAGGTGTTACTAAAAGCAATACAGATTTTGCAATTGACTTCAAAAGAGTTGGGATTTCACTATAAGAGTGAGGAAATTCTGTGGTAATATGCAGTTCATGTATCTTTGTACTATTTTTTCCACCCAAATTAGGTTAAAACCAGTTATTTTTACTAAAAGCATTACACAATTGGTAATACATATCTCAAGCACTTTGGAATATTGGCTATTAATGTATTTACTTACTGATGCTACAGATATACGCAGAAAGAACACAGAAATTTTGTTCCTTCGAGATTTTATTTATGTGCTAAATATACAATTTCACAAATGTTTAAAAATGTTGATTAAGTGTGGTTTTAATTATTTATCTTAAAACCTTATAGAGTTGAATGTGTACATAATTATTTTTTTCTAAAAAGCATTTTCAAACATTTTGAATTTGACAAAACTGTAATGTTAAAATTGTAATATGTCAGAAATATCCTTAAGTTCACAAGTGCTTTAGGACTGTCAGTCTTTATGAAGCAACTGAAAAACCTTTGTTCTCTTTCTGATATGTAAAAACATATCCTAATGTGATCACTAGTCACTCTTGTATGGTGCTTTTATTGCCTGAAAATCCAAACTAGAGCAATGGCATTTTCTTTACTTACTGCTGACATACATTTCCTTTCAAATGCTATTTTTTTGTGGTAGCATGGCCCAACCATGTGTTAAGCTTATTGTTTTGTATATGAAATGGATGCTGCCACAAATATAATTGTTTTACTATATGTTTCTTTCTTTTTTCTTTTTATTTTTTTTCACTCTGGTATGTGCCTGTGAGTTCCTCTTTTTTTTTTTTTTTTTAATTTCTTTCCCATGTATTTTTCAAATGAAAGATGCCTGTCTAATAATAACAAAGATTTCCTAACAGCTAAATCTCCATTTGCAGTCAGTATAGCAACTTTTCCTCCTCTGTTAACTGTGAGTGTCAACATTTCCTTCTACAACAGCATAAATTGCTGATTTCTACCATATGGGCATGCAGTGTCAGATACGTTGTGGCTTAGCTGAAGCATTAAAGAAATCTCTCAGTGTTGTCGAATGCTGCTGCTGCTTCCTAGGGTCAAGGAAATGAAGGATGTAAATTTTGTGTTAGAGAAATAAAAGGAGAATATTTAGACTTTGGTAATATATGAGAAAAAAGAGAAGAGACAAAGTCCTAGCTTCCCACTAGCTCTTGTTATTCACGTGCAATATCAGGCTGCTATGGAGTACAGCTGAGCCTTTTCAAAATGTAAGTACAATCCTCGAGAGCTGCACTGAAATAACAAAACACATCACATGTTATAAATGAGTGAACACAGAAACTCTAAATGTAAAAAGGACCCTAAGAAATGAAAGCTAACTTTGTGAAAGATAGGGAAAGATGAACTGCTTTTTTTGGATCATGTGTTGTCACTTTAAAAAACGCTTCATACTGGACAGTCTAAATGTTCCCTACCAAGTTTGGCTCACGTAGCTATACTAAATAGGAGCCTGTGACACTGAGTACATTGTTTAAAGACTACTTCAGGATGGTTTAAGAAGAGAATGATATAATCTAAATATGTGATAAAAAGAGATTACTGGTACATATAATATTCCACAGTGGCAGGCATTCCTATCATGTCATATCAAAGTCTAGCAAAATGTTGAAAGTTAGAAATGTTATCTAGCATTAGCAGGCATTTAAGGAACGTCTCTTGAATATTTCTAGCATAAAAAAGTATTTCATGTGATGTAAATGAATGGTAATTTTCTGACTTTAAAAGAGAACTGTGCCAGTACATTTCAGCATTCTGGACCCAATTCTGCAAACATGGAGATGCTTTCAATTTGCTCTGCCTGCCTTCCCGCCTTAGATGGCTGCGATTGCAGCAAAATTAATCCATTTAAAAATCTGCGGCTTAAACTTAAGGATTTTCAGTTTTTTCCCCCTCTCTTTTTTTTCTTAGAATATCAATAAGTTCCAATTGAAGAGCGGATTCTTTTGCAATTCAGGCATGTGCCGGCGATAACGGGCGAGTTGGCATGAAGAGAGGCAGAGATGGATTAATTATGCAGAGAACATGGAAATTCTGCTTATCATCGGCTAGCAAAGGAGCCCAGCTCACATAATCAGCAAACGAAGGGAGAGAAAAAAAATAACAATGCAATGGCACCTTCCAGCCCATCATCAGGATTTTTTCTACCCCCTTGTAATTAAAAAATAACATACACTTATAGCCCTATCTCCTGTGCAGGCAAGGAGTGGATGTCCACAAAATAATTGCAGTGGGATATTAGAGCTGGGAACAAGGGCTGTCCATTCCTAGTATCCCTTACTCTCTCCCTCCCTGTCTCTTCCAGCCTCTCCTAAGCACTTTCCTTCTGTCTGCATTCGGAATCAGATGAATGTCTCAGGTGACATCCTATCTCAGTGTCCATAAGTCCCAAATCTCACCCTTATCAAGATTCAAGCAAACATGTATATGATAAATATTTGAAGTGCTGAAGCTGTGGGGTTTTATCCCGATCACCTATGAGCTATCTGCAGAAAATCACTTTGATGAAAACCTTTCCAAATAGTCTTCCTGAGTTACAAAGTAGACTGATTAGAAGGATTTTTTTGTTGCGGTTTCTATTTCACTTTTTCTCAAAGAAGAACATGAAACATGTAAAGCCCGTAAATTTTTTTTTTCTTTTTTTTTTGTCTCATGATTTTTTAAACACAAAGTAAAAAAATAAAGCAACAGATCTATTGTTTAGATGAAATTACGGTTGTTCAACAAGGTTCAGTAGCAGTATATTTGAGGAGAATGAATAAAAAAGAGATCTGTTTCTTGTAAAAGAAAAATAGATTGATGTTATATTTGTTATTGTTGATTTTACTAACGGTCTATCTCATGCAAATTAAGGTGCAGGCAGTATATTTTACAATTTTGCTCCATAGACTGATGGCTTTACAAATATGTTTTGCTGCTTTTGTATCCATCTACTATTTTACCCTTTGCTCCCTATAAGTTGTGCTCCCAGAATTCCTGAGCCCCAGCTCCCTCCCCTGGAATCACTAGTCAAGAACAGATGCCAAAGAGAGAGAACGAAGCCCAAAACAACAAAAAATTATGCAAGTAGGAAGGGAGAGCAGTAGGCCAGGATTATAAAGCTGGCTGTCTCTGGAAATTTAATTTATTCATTGAGTTCCTCCAAAGCAGGGGACCAGTGTGGGGCGCAGTTTGCACACTGGTAAATGAGATCCTGGGGACTTTGATGATAACTGATTCTCTACTAAGTTTGTAAAAATTTTTAGTCTCAATTCAGAAACAGTGATGAAACTGGAACAGAAAAATCTGATTCAATTGCAGAGTTACGCATGAAAAATCAGTAATAAATTTTCATCACTATCCTTAAGAAAAGAAATGCATTTGCAAAACTGGCATCTTAAAAACAAGGTACTGTTCCAAACTCTGCTCTGAGGCTCCATAGTGTAAATCCAGAATAAATCCACTGAGCTCATTACATTATATAATCAAAGCAGCACTAATGTATATGTGCACACAAAGTCACCCACGGTTTCAGAAAAAGGTTCAGTGGGGTGAAGCTTATGCTATTTCTTTCAGCAGAACAAGACCCTGCCTAAAATCCTGCAATAAAATTACTTCAGTCTGCTTTCTTTGCTTGTTTTAAATTAAAGTGGAACAGAACAGCTCTTAGATGCTGCAGCTCTTCCTGCACTGCAGGGGTGCAGCAGTGGAATGTGCGCCTCTGGAAAGATCAGTTCTAGCCTGAGAAACGCCCCTGTCCAACTGTTCTGCCTCCCAGCCACTTCTCCCAGTATAAATGCCACCTAGGGGCATTTGGACTCCGAGGTTCCCACTGGGCATTTTATGAATAGGAGATGATCTGAGACCTTCAACCCTCCAAGCCACAACAGTGCGTTGGGAGCAGATTGACTTTGGGATTCAGTTCACTAACCCCATACTTACCTCAGGCTTCATGGCTCCAGCCACACTGCCTGAGTCACAGACAGCAAAGGCAGGGACTGGGAGAATGAAGGACAACTCACCTTAGGAGAAGATCAGGTTCAAGAACATCTAAGGAACCTGAAGGTGTGCAAGTCTGTAGGACTTGATGAGATGCATCTGCAGGTCCTGAGGGAACTGACAGAGGAAGTAGTTAAGCCCCCCACTGACAGGAAAAGGGGAAATGTAACCCCTATTTTTAAAAAACAACAAAAGAAAGACCTGAGAAACAACAGGCTAGTCATTCTCACCTCAGTGTCCTGCAGAATCATGAAGCAGATTCTCCTGCAAACCAAGGCACATGGAAAACAAGGAGGTAATTGATGACAACCAACAGAGCTTTACTAAGGGCAAGTCATGCCTGAAAAATTTGGTGACCTTCAGGGTTACAACATTAGTGGATGAGACAAGAGTGACTGATGTCATCCTGGACTTGTGAAAAGCATTTGACAGTGTCCCACACAACACCCTTATCCTTAAAATGGAGAGACATGGATTTGATGGATGGACTACTCAGTGGGTGAGGAACTGACTGGAAAGTCACACTTAAAGAGTTGTTGTCAGTAGCTTGATGTCCAAGTGGAGAGACACTCTTACAGAAAGAATTTGGTGATATTGCTTGACAAGAAGCTCAATATGACATGTCAAGGTACACTTGCACCCCAGAAAGTCAGCTGCATTCTGGACTGCATCAAGAGAAGCATGGCCAGAAGGTCAAGGGATACGATTCTTTCCCTCTGCTCTGCTCCAGTGACACCCCATTTGAAGCACTGTGTCCAGCTTTGGGGCCCCCAACGTAAGAAAGACATGGACCTGCTGGGAGAAGTCCAGAGAAGGGCCATGAAGGTGATCAGAAGGCTGGAGCACCACTCCTATGAAGAGAGGCTGAGAGAGTTGGCTTTTGTCAGCCTGGAGAAGAGAGGGCTCTGGAGAGATGTTAGATCAGCCTTCCAGTACCTGAAGGGGGCCTGCAAGAAAACAGGAGAGGTACTGTTTACAAGAGCAGGTAGTGATAGGACAAGTAAGTGCTTTAAACTGAAGGAGGGTGGGTTTGGATTAGATATTAGGAAGAAATGTTTACTGTGAGAGTGGTGAGGCACTGGCTGCCCAGAGAAGCTGTGGGTGTCTCATCCCTGGAAGTGTTCAAAGCCAGGTTGGATGGGGCTTTGAGCAACCTTGTCCAGTGGCAGGTGCCGGGGGTTTGTAACTAGATGATCTTTAAGGTCCCTTCCAATCCAAACCAATCTATGAATCTATGTTATCAGATAGATTAGTGTGTTTATAGAGGGGACACAGGTAATCCCAGCCTGTTGTAGCAAAAGTTGTTTAGGAAAAGAAAAGAAAAGAAAAGAAAAGAAAAGAAAAGAAAAGAAAAGAGAAAAAAATAGGTGAGATGATAGGTCCATAGTCACAGGAAACCATCAGAGGGGCAGCCACGAGAAGAACTGAGTACTCTTCAGGTTACCAAGATATAGTTTATACAATAGATTGGAGCTTGTAATCAGTAATATCTTCATTGTAGAGGCAACAGCTGGTGTCCTGACTAAGTACTGTTCGTGAGTAGAAGAAATCATGGTGAGAATCTAAACCTGCTACCCACTTGTCCGTGAATCTCTAAATAAGCCTGCATAGCCCGACATAGGTTCACACAGAGATGCAGCTCCAAGTTCCCTTGGAGAGTTTCATCTTTAAGAGTTCCTGGTATTAAGCAGGATTTTGTTGCTCAGCTGTGATAGAAACTTCGCATATAGCACACACTTCTATAATCTTTTACGTTTCCTGAAAACAAGTTTCAACATCTTTCACAATAGGAGGCAGATAATGGAATTCTCAGTAACTGTAACAGTAAATGGATTTGTAATCTACCCATGATTAAAATTATTTTCATCATGAAGCAGAATTCTCATTATTGCCATTTTAATATTATCAACTATAAAGTGTCTCAGTGATTGATACTATAGACAGCAAAAACCTATATTATGGTAATTAAATCTAAAATTAATCAGCCATCCTTATACGTCTTAGTATAGCACCTGATTATATCCTGGTGTCATGTAATGGGCGACACCACTTTAACGAATAAACTAGTATAAGAACTGCTCAGGGTCAAAAAGTTGAGGCATAGTCAAAACAAAACAAAACAAAACAAATAAAAAAAAGGGGGGGATAAAAAAAAGAAAATTGCGTTGTCCCCAATTTTAAAAAAGAGGATTACAGCTTGTGAAGACTTTCAGTTCTAAAATCATGGCACAAGTCTGACAGGAGAGAAACTGATAACCATCTCCTTCTTCACAGTATGGGCCTGTAAGACAGGAAAAAAAACAAACTCCATTTGCCTTTAAATGTATTTGTTCTGTCTTAGAAGGAAACCAAGAAATTGTGAGAACAAAACTAAACTCTCCTCTTTTCAGAAAATGTGGTTTTTCCTGCCCCTCTCCATGTTTTAGAATTACAGGTTAGTGCTGTCTTAAACTGGGGCTAGCTTACGGATTAGTAGCACTTCAAAGCAGATGTCAATATCTGGAAATGCTAAACTCTGTAAAAATATTCTAAAAAAATATTTGTCCACCCTTTCCATATCAGGCGATTTTATGGGGACAGGAACGTCTTAACCAGAAGAGCTTTTTTACCTTTTATCCCTTTAATCTTCAGTTGTTTTCAGTGTATTTTGCTACTGCCTGCTCTTACAAGCTACTTTTCCATTTTGGTGAAATTTTAGTACAAAAAAAATTCTTTAGTGCCTCTGCTCATTTGCAGATTTCACCAGGCTTGCAAAAGCACACCTGTTGTGCTGTCTGGATTTCCTTTTCTGATCATAGGCTTCTGACAAAGAGGGGGGAAAAGAAAGATTTTTATCAAACACTCTTCACCGGACAATGAATTTTCTTCACCATTTGAATGTATCTGTGGAATGCCTGAGTGATTCATTACAGCAGATTCTGAAGTATGACAATGGGCCGCAGAAATGACTGATGGTATCTTTTTCCTGATTTCATTTCCCTGATCCTCTTCATCCCTTGGCCTGTGTACCTCGATTAATTAGAAACCAGGGATTTTCACTCATCAGCTGATGGGTTTCATGCTCCACTCTGTCACAAATCTGCTGCTTGCACTATCTCTCTTACAGCTGGTGGCTGCTTTAAAAACTTTCTTTTTTCTTTTTTTTCCCCTTTTTTGAAGCAGTGCTTTGTGACTACAGGTTTAGGCCTTTTTAAGATTCAGACATATTTTTAAAAAGAGATTAAAAATTAAAGTAAAGAAGATTCAAAATCTCTGATTAAGTTAATCCCTATCCAAATGATACTTGTCCAAAAATGAACTTTTTGAAGAGATAATAATGTAAATGTTTCATAGCTCTCAGCTTTCCAAGTTCTTTTTTCAAGATATAATAATTGAAGTATTATGCAAAGGATGAAAGTATATAAATATGATTTTTGTGAAAAAGGCCCATATGCTCAGTTCACATGCATTTTAGGCCTGCCTATACTATATTGTTAAGCCAATTGCATTTCAGATTTCACTTGTATGAGGCACCTTATAATAGGATCCTGCAATAAATCATTGAACCATTATTGTTTCTGGAGGAAATATTTCATAATTGAAAATATGCTGCCCCTTAGGGTATATACCAAATTAAAATCACATGGTGATATAATCCCTAAGGAAACAAACCATAATTAAATAGTATTTAAAATGCAGAATATTTTGCAATAAAAATCCCCCTCAGAAACTTAAAATAATGTGTGAATCACAGACAACAAACATATCAATTATGCCTACCATAGAAAATGTAACCACTGCTAGTTTACTTTCTTATCATTATATATACCCTCCCAGAATTGTTTCATTTAATTTCTTCATTTAATATATTGTCAGAATTAAAACAGGAGCCTTGTTTTACTCCTTTTTTATTTTTTTTCCTATGTGAGCAAGGATCAGAAGCAGCACCGTCTTTCTGGAATGTCAGGCTTCATGGACTTCATGTGTTACTGGGAGGGGCAATGCAGAGCCATAGACATCCATTACTTTTTTCCCCATGGATTTAAAGAGATCAAAAAGGCAGTCTGGTCCACATAAGATCTTTGCAACCCTGAAGGAATCTGAACCTTGGCAGCCTGCAGCAGAGGGTCAGTTGGATAGTGCCCAGGTGTCCACCAAGAGTACTGCATTCAGCTCTGGGGTCCCCAGCACAGGTAGGACATCAACCTGTTGGAGTGAGTCCATAGAAGGGCAGCCAGGATGGCTGAAGGGATGCAGCACCTCTCCTACAGACAAATGCTGGAGAACTGGGATTGTTCAGCCTGGAGAAGAGAAGGTTTTGGGGTGACCTAAGTGTGGCTTTCCAATCCCTGAAGGGAACCTACAAGAAAGAGAGAGACTTTTTGCAAGGACACATAGTGATGGGGGGAATGGCTTTAAACTGAAAGAGAGTAGGCTTAGATTACATATTTGGAAGGAATTCCTCACTGTGAGGGTGGTGGGGCACTGGAACAGGTTCCCCAGAAAAATTGTGAATTTCCCATCCCTGGAAGTGTTCAAAGCTAGGCTGGATGGGACTTTGAGCAACCTGGTCTAGTAGAAGGTGTCCATGCCCATGGCAAATGGGATGAACTCGATGTTCTTAACATTCCTTCCAACTCAGACCATTCTATGATTCTATGGGTCTGGTGTGCGGCTGCATTTGCCGTGTCCCAGGGATAGACATTAATGGGATGTGCTTAACTATAATGACCTTCTCATGTTTTTCTTCTTGTTTTGATACTACATTTATACTAAAAAAAACCCCAGCCCCTCCTCCCCCAAAAAAACCCCAACAAAACCTATCAGAAATCCTATCTTTGGGGCTTTTTTTTCTTTGCTGTCATGTTGATATCTGTTATAAAGAGGAAGACTAAAAATATTCAAAGTAATCTAATTTTTATGTGACAGATTTTTCAGTCAGATATTTTCAGCCTTTTGACATGTTGGAAATTGCATAACGTGTTTCATGAGAATTTGACCATAGACACCTCCTACTTTTTCATGAAAAGAAAGTAGCATTACACAGGGCTTTATCTTAGGCCCTATGCTCTTCAATATCTTCATAAACAGCTTGGATGAGGGACTGGAAGTTTGCAGATGACACCTCAACAAATTAGAGGACTGGGCAATCACCAGTCATATGAAGTTCAATGAGGGGAAGTGGTGAATCCTACACCTGGAATGGGGCAACCTCCAGATATGAAACAGTACAGACTGAAAATGAGATGCTGGAAAGCAGCGCCAGGAAATGGACCTAGGGGTGCTGGCTGATGGCAATTTAGTCAGCAGTGCCCTGGCAGCCAGGAGGGCCCACCGTGTCCTGGGAGACAGGTAAAGTGTCACTGGCCAGCTGAGGGCATTGGGGTTGTTTGGCTGGGAGTAAAGAAGGCTCAGGAGTGACCTTATCACTCTACAACTACCTGAAAGGAGGTAAGCTAGGTGGGGATTGGCCACTAGCAATAGGACAAGAGAACGTGGCCTCAAGATGTGCCAGAAGAGATTGAGATTGGAGATTTTTTTCACTAAGAGGGTGATTAGGTATTGGAATGGACTGCCAAGGGATTTGGTGGAGTCATCGTCTCTGGAAGTGTTCAAGAATTGACTGGATGTGGCACTTGGTGCTGTGGTTTAGTGGACAGCGTGGTGTTCAGTCAAAGGGTGGAGTTGATGGCCTTGGAGGTCTTTTCCAGTCTAAATGACTCTATGATCCTATGGTTCTATGATTTTGAACTTCCAGAAATTGTAGGGTTTTTGTGTTTCAGAGTATGGAGCTCCAGGACTTCAGCTCTTATGATAGTATGGAATGCTAGTTGATGGCTTTGGGGATCTTAAGACAATTTTACTTTCTCTGTCCAGACACTCCATATTGATTAAATAATTTATATAAGGGGGTTTTATTTATTAATTTCTTTTTTTATCAGCTTTTTTCCTTTGGTAAGGAACAGATACCTGTACATCTTTACTCTGGGACGTACGGATTCAGTTATTTAAATAGTCTTCTTCAGGTTTCAATAACCATTTAAACAGGCCCCTGTATTTAGGACTCCATCTTTCATATATTAGTTAGCAGCCTTTAGAAGGTGATTTTGAGCTGCAAAAGCAGCTGTATGGAGTTACAAAGGCTGACTGCTCTTTCCCCTTGCTCCTGGTGATGAACACAGTGAGGTTCTGATCCTCACAGTGCCCTTCTGGGATTCAGACAATAGTAATATGAAAAAAAAGCTATAATACTATCCTAAATGTCCACTGGTCTGATTACATGACCAATGTGTCTGTCCTTGAACAGGCAGCAGTCACGAGTATTGAGGCCATGCTGCTGAGAACGCAGCTGCGCTGGGCAGGGCACGTCTCCAGGATGAAGGATCACCGCCTCCCTGTGATTGTGCTCTATGGTGAACTTGCCACCGGCTGCCGCAAGAGAGGAGCCCCGAAGAGGAAATATAAGGACTCTCTGAAACAATGCCTTAGCCTTGGCCATATTGACTACCATCAATGGTCCACTCTGGCCTCCAATCAGGAGGCATGGAGGCACATCATTCATAATGCTGCTGCTTCCTTTGAGAACGCACACAGAATCAGTCTGGAGGAGAAAAGACAACGCAGAAAGAACCGTGCCTCGCTGACACCGCCTATGGAGACTTTCTGCTGTGCCTTTTGCAGCCGGACTTGCCTCTCTCGCATCAGCCTCTTTAGCCATCAGCGCGCTTGCAGCAAGCGTGGGGAGAGCCCTGCCCAAATCTTCGTTCGCGAAGCCTGGCCATGATGATGATGAATATGAAAAAAATCTATAATAATTTTAACTGTCATCTGAGTCTTGGATAATTCTATGTGTTATAGAAGAAGACCTTAAGAAACAATCTGTGAAACTGAACATTTATTTTGTGGAATTGAACCCTGATGAACTGAAATCCCAATTATCATTTCATTTGTTCCCTGAGATTCATTTCTCTGCAGATTTCCAAAGAACATTACTAGATCAGTACATCTCTCAGCCCAAGCTTACCAGTCATCATCAACACTATCTTTGTATTTGAAAATTAAAAAGTTAATTAAAAAGCAAGGATGGATGAGAATTTGCATTTCTGATCAACAAATTTCTTAAAGTTTCTTTTGCTATCAGACTTAGTAAGTAGAAAAGTCATGTGAAATAATTTTACCTGTTTATTAAGAAGCAGAACTTTCTTAGGGTAAGCAACACCTATTTGCTTTTATACAGAGACATTATTATCTTCATTTTTCTTTAAGCTCAGGAAGACATTATCAACAGCTCCTTTTCCAGGTTCCCTAATTCTGAGATTACAGGTGAATAAAAATGTGAACAAAGGAGCTTTTTGCTCTGACACAGACAGTGCTTTGAAAGGATCCCCAAAGACACTCAAGTGGTACAGTCAAAGCACAGGAAAGTGAAGTGACCTGCTGAGAGTAACATGGTACACTGCAAATGTGGGAGGGGAACACTGTCTTCCCAACATGGCTTTTAGACTTTGTTATTGCCTATGACACACACCCTAAACCCAAATGATATCATAGATACCCTAATCAAAACTAATCAACTTGAAAATGTCCTTGAAAATGTCCTTGAAAATGTCCTTGAAAACAATGCCAAGCCATAAACAAAGTCTGCCAAAGCAAGCATATTTGTGTATGTTTCTCTTTTGCTTATCTAGTATAAAATGGTTGGATCTGGACTGCTTACTCTTCAGTAGGACCTGATGTTGTTAGACAGAGGAATGGGATACTGTTAGAGCTGTCTCTAAGTGCCATGCCAAGAGGGCAGACTCAGTCACTCTTTGCCTAGTTAGATCCACAGCTGAAAGGGAGACAACATCTTACTTCTCCCATCAACATTTCTGCTGAGCAGGGAATTCAAGTGTTACCTTAATTCTAAGCAGAACGATGAGAAAACAGAGGTGCTTCAAATGCCTGTGTGTAAAAGTGGCATTGGTCAGAACTGGCGGAAATAAGATCAATAACAGGGAAGCCAATGAAAAATTGCACACATGCAAATCCACCATTTTTGGATGAATTCATATTCATGATATTTTAATTTCTTTTTTATAAATTTGAAGAAGCATTCATTTTTATCAGAAGCAGGAAAACATTAGAAATTCACAATATATTTTTCTCAGAATGAAAACATCTGACACAGTCCTGGTTTGACCATCAGCACTGATCAGACACTTGAAAAAATGAGTCCACTTCTCAAAGGTGTTCATTCTGAAAACAAGGCAAATCTTCACTTGTTACAACCTGTATCCAGCAATGTAAGTCTTGAGAATTTTCTGAGCTGGAAGGTGAATCTACTTCCTCGTGCTTGATAATTCATGTAGGATGTTCCTATCAACAGATGTGCCTAATTGGTTTTTTTTTAACACATTAATATACTGCGTTTCCACTACATCCTTGGCTCACCCAGACTGTGTAGCTGACTGTGTGAAGAACTTCCTTTTGTGTAAAAACTCTAATTGATAAAGATTTTTAATTGCTACATAAATAATGAATAAACATTCCCAATTCACTTTCTACATGTCTTTCATGATTCTGTGGACACTAATTTATGTTTCCCTACAATCATTCCTTTCCCAAGATGAAAAGTAATTTTCTATTTAGTCTTTTCTCATAAAAAGTTGGTTTGTACTTTTTTCCACTTGTCTCTATTTTTTCTAGTTCTACTGTATAATTTTTCAGGTTACTCACTATTTTATGTTATATTTATTTTATTTTATTACAGTTTCCAAATTACTTGCTGTTTAATATGTAAATGTACAGAGGCATGATATTTTTTGCTTTTCTCTTTCTTTTTCTAATAATTTTTAATATTTATTTTCTTTTTTGATTGTTTCTAAGGGTAGAGATGACGTTTTCAAATAATTGTTGTAACTCCGGGATCTTTTTCTTGAATGGTAATATTTAGTTTATAGCCTATAATTTTTTTCTTACTTAGATAACCTTGCATTCATCAGTATGAATTTCATCTGCTTTTTATTTCCCAGTCACAGACATCCTTTGTAAGCCTTCTCAGCCAGTTTTCATTTTAAGTAACCTGAATAATTTTAGAGCATAATTTCTGCAGCAAACCTTCTTCCAGTTTGTTGATAAATACGTGTAAAGCCTCGAGTCTAAGCCACACCCTGCCCAGGCATTTTACTTATATTTAAGGCTCCAAAAGATTTTGCTCAACCAAACTTTTGCAAAGGCTCTGGTTCTTTAATACCTTGAATTCATGTAAAGACAATACGTTACATGTGTTTCCCAGCATAGGCATTTCAGCAAAAGGTTCACAGGGGTAACATACAGCCAAGGCGAAGAAGCATTTCATTAAAACATCCTGCAAACACCAGACCACAACTCTTAGTGAAATGCAGAGCATCGGTTTTAAGTTACCCAAAAGAGAGTAAGGAAAGAGGAAAGAAAGAAAGAGATTAAGAGAAGAAAGGAGTAAAGAAAGACACCAAAATGAGATATGAATTCGGTCTCTCACAATATGTTAAATAACAAAGTCTCTGCTCTGGTCTGTAAGAAACTCCTCTGTTAAGCCCTTTGCACTGTAAAAAGTAAGTATTAATTTCTGCTACTTTTTGATGCCTTGGAACCTATGAGAGTACAGATTCTTAAAATCCTTTGCTGGAAGATTTTTTTCTAGTGTTTCAGGTATGCTAAGAGAATTCAGTCACTTTTATCTATGTTCACTGACTTCACTTTACAGTAGGTTAGTGAGACATGTCTTCTCTGCAAATTTGATATTAAAAATTCCAAATTATATCTTGTAATAACAATAACTGATGATAATGACAATAATAATAGTCTTAATTATATATTAAAATATAAGTGTCTTAGTCCTAAGAATATCTTAATAATAATACATGACCATTCTTTGCTATGGTTTTCCATCAACTTGCTCTGTGTGAAAGACAGATATAAGTTTGGAATCTACTAGGACTTCTCCGAACCTTACATTTAAATAGGCATCATGTCTAATAACCTTTTTCATTTGATATGGATGGCAGAGTCTATACAATAACGAATTAATAATATGATAATGCTATTAAATTTCATACTTGTGTCCATTCAGAAATATGGGATAATTACTTAATCAAATTAATTATATTAATTTTTTCCAATTCATAAGAGATCATTTTGACTGTGTAGACAGAGCTTTTGTGAAGCAGAGCCACACAACCCAAACTTTTCCCAGCCAGTTGAAAGGCTTGAATGACTAAGCAGACAAACTAGCTTCCCAGGGCATTAGAAGGGACTCCTGACTCTTTTGGTTGAATAAGTAGTCCAGGTCATGTGTATCACTTCCCCTGAAGGAACTAAGATTAATAGTTGCATAGCTTCATAGTGTATGCAACATGTGGTCCTGCACCCATATTCACTGTATGAATCAGGCTGCTGCAGTAGCTGGTTACAGTTCATGGAAGCACTGAGACGCCAGGTTAGAAATGTTTTTCGGGTTAGAAAATGTACATAATATATACAATGTACACAATTTATACAATGACATTCAAATTTAGGGACAAGAAAAGCTGAGAGGAAAAAGAGTGGAAAATTAATTGTGGGAAAATATTATTCCCTATTCTTTTATTGTTTCTTTCTTTGTGTGTAACATTAAAAGTTCCAGCCTAATTTTTCTTCTGACAGCAAAACCTGGGTGATATACTAATCAGATCACCTTCAGATTTCCCTTTTTCATCTCCTAAAGTGAGACTAAACTTAGCCATAAATATGAATGCAAAGTTTCAAACATGATTTATTTTAATTTCTTGCATTAAGCTTGTCTTGTAGTACTCTGTGCATATACAGCCAGAACAAGAGTCAACTTTAGCAAAAAGTTATTTTATAACTGAAATTAAGGAACAGCATGTTTACAGAGACTCCAAGATTAATGTAAATGTCCTTTGAAATAACGAAGTTAAATAGTATTATTTCAGCCATATAATCCAACATTAGTTTCTCCACTTTTTATTAGTATGAACAAGTCAGCATCTTGGGTAGGATCATAAAGTTTTCTCACAATTTTCAATTGCTGAAATTTATAATATCAGTCCTAATAGTACCAGAAAATGCCCTGATGAAATACACTGCAGTAAATATAACAACACACCAACAATACCTGGGCTTTAATCTACCACAGTTATTTATGTCAAGCAGTATCCAAGCACTAAGTACCATGCTGAAAGCATACACAAAAATTTTCCTTACCAAGTCCTATTACTTCTCTTAGTATTACTCTTGCCACTACACAGTAGGAGAATAGGTGGCAGAAAAGGCCCTTGATCAGCCTAGGACAGTCTTTGAAGCCCTGCAAAAGTTCTGAGGTGGAAGAAAAGCGGAAGAAAAGCTGATCATAACTTCTCCTTCACTTGTAGAGCGTGACATGGAGCAGATGAAGCAGACTTTCCCTCTGTTTTCCTGAGAATATTACAAAGGAGTGGCAAGAGGTGCAGTGGCTCACAGGATAGGCCTGGAGCTACACGTAGGTGCCAGCTACATCCATGAGAAAATATGTACAGGAGACCTGTGTCCCACAAAGCTGTGCTGGGATTTTCATAGTGACACCATGAAGTATTCCAACCCAGAAGAAAAGCTGGAATTTCAAAGTATATGGCATTGCGTGAGCTTTTATATCTTCACCTGCCAGTTTTATATGCCATGTGCAGCTATTAATTTTAAAAGGGTAACAAATTATTTAGACCCTTTGAAAACCTTATGTGATGAGCAAGATACAACCAGGCACATTTATTGTTTAGTTGCATCATACTGAATGAAATACAGTCTCCATTCATTAAGTAAATCTGCAGTAATAAAATTTAAAATTAATTTCTTTCCAACAAAATATTTTTTAAAAAAATTCCTAAAGGATTTTGGAATTATTTTTTAACATCTGGCTTGTCATATATCTGCTTCTCCAGTCTAATGGTCTCAGTTTCAAAAGAAAAGAAATTTCACTAAGATTCACCAGTAGATGACAGATGGATTCTCTCGTACTGCCTCAGACATGAAATTGCAGGTGACACCTGATATATGATAATAAAAGAGCACCCATCAAGTAATCGGCCCCTGGCCTTTATTTCAGTGACATCATGAGAACACAGGTGGCTTACCTCTGGATCCCAGCGCTTCAGAGCAAAATGGTGTGCATTGTTAGGAGCTTACTGAGAGAACTTTTATCTTCCCATCTGTGTGGTCTCTGTTGTGATAATTTTGGATTGAAGCCATCTTCACTATTCTTCCTGCTTAGCTGAGAGTTAGGAGCAGTTCACTGCAGGGCTGTTCTTCCTGCACTCTCTTATAAAGGCCATCTTTTGGGCTTGCAGTTGTCATCAATATTGGAACATGTCCTGGACAGGGACTAAGAGACTAAAAGAAGAGAAAATTAATTCCATTGCATTGTTCAGTTCTCAAATAAAGACCCAGTCAAACTAAAGTTTTAACAGTCTAAGAACCCTAAAGAGATGCATTCCCGCCACCCAGTACTCTGCGTATCATATTTGGTGGTTTGAAGTAGTAACTAATTTTTAATACACTGATAGACGTTTTCAGAGCTATCAGCTCAAGTTTAAAAAACCGTGATTCATGTTAGAAGTCTAACAATTCTTTATCCAGGAGTCAAGAAGATTTTATGGAACTATAATATCTCCCCTGGAACATTTCTAAAAGCAATGTGTTTGTGGTTTGCAGCCATCTTTTCTATCATTCCTGGAAATGCCCATAAGAAGGTCCAAATCCTAAGTCAGAGTCTGCCTCAAAGCATGAGGCACTGAATTCCACTGTGTAAGACACCTGCAGAGTCTTTGTGGTTCTTGGTTATGCCCAAATATTCTGCTGCTAATGAAATTACGTCTCAGGACAGTGCAGAGATATCAAATTCACTGGGGTGCCAAATTTTCAAGGCTGCACCCCCAAAGTGTCCTTTTGCCTCAGAGACCATTTTATGAATAAAGCTCCAGTTGAAAAATAGCAAGCCATTGTCATGAACACAGCTAAGCCGCTCTCATCTCTGTGAAGGGATTAGCGGAATTGCTTTGATTACTCAGACTGAGGAAAAGGTGGGACCATGATCAGGATTGCACTGTTAGTCCCCCCTCCACAACATCTTCAAAGAAACCAGAATAGCCTGTCCCTTACTTAATGCAAAGTACACAATACGGCTGTGATGGACTAAAGCAGGCTGTATAAAATGAGTTTTGCAGCCAGTGTAAGCAAAGGTGCCTTTCTGATTGGATGCGTGCTCTGTGAAAGGAGCCTGCCTTGCAACACAATGACACATAAAGAGCTCACAAAAGCAGGAGTAATCATCTGACAGCTGGGCTTCTGGTATAGACATGGTTAAGCAAGTCGCCAAGAGTGGTCTGAAGAGTGGTGGTAGAATCACAGAATATTCTGGGTTGGACGGGATCCACAGGGATCTCCAAGTCCTACTCTTCAGTGAATGGCCCCTGCAGGGAATGAACCCACACCTTTGGCATTATTTGCACCAGGCTCTAATCAACTGAGCTAATCTCAGGGTAGCACAGCTTTGTGGCAGTCCCAGTAAAAATCTGTTGTCCGGTCACCCGGGATGGTAAGTCATGACCTCATTGCTGGCAATAGGAAAGCCTGTATATCAGGAGCTAGGGAGGAGTCACTTTGAAAAATACACCCAAGGGGAAAATGCATCAGCAAGATCATCAGTCAGAAAAGGAAAGAGCAAAGCTCAACTCTATGTGTGTATCAGTTCAGCAGACATTATTGCTCAATACAAAGTACAGAGAGAGACTGTTCCTAACGTCCTCCCAGGAGCCCTTTCCAAAAGCTAATACCTCATTTTCTCCACCTTATTTAATTAACAGGGACTTGTTAGCTTTCCCCTTTGAAACTGATAGTTTTTATATGTTTCTGTTGGAGTAGGATGACTTTCTCCTTTAGCCCTGTTCTTAGTTATAACTTTGACTGCAATTCACACTTATAGCTTCAGTATATAGAATACAGCATTACAAGTGTGTATCTACCATTTTTACTGTCCCTAACTTTGGTTTCAATAAAATGCAACAAGAAACCCTTCTCTTCTTTTGTTCTAACACATTGATAATTGTGATCTAATTTTGTCATTGTTGTCTTGCTTTTACATCTCACCGAGACCAAACTCCTTGCTTTATCTCTCAGAAACCCATCTTTTTAAAAAACAGATTCCTTCCTCCTACCCACATTCCGGCAGCCTTGGGGCTGACCACAGTTTTCCCATTCACAAGTCTTGATATTTGGAAACATTCCTGTTTTACATCCAAGCCCCCCTCAAAGAGACAAGCCAGACAGTACTTCATCCATCCCAGAATGGGCAATAGACCAGTGATACATGAGTTTTCTGGTGATCCAGGAGGAATTTGATTTTCTGCTCCACCTTAGTCAGACTTGTACAGCTGGCCTTCTGCAGCTGAGGAGGTAACCACAGCCACTTTGTGCTTCACTGCTACAAGAGATTCAGCCAGAAATTCCCTTCTTGTTTGCTGTGTATGGCTGCATGAACACATTTTCATGGAGAGAGAAAAAATTAGGAAAAAAAAAGAAAATCCTCAATTACTGGAATGCTGACTTTATTTGCTACAGTCAGGGCACCCCAGCTTTGCTAGCTAGCAGGTCAAATTTGGTCTCTTTCTTTTATAGCCTGTCCCAAACCCTGCTGGTAGCAATCAACCTTATTTTTTCCCCCATGCTTTCCCAATGGAAACTTCTCCTCCTCAGTCTCAGGTTCCTTCAGTAAACTTTTTACTTTTCCATCTTCCAGCAGTAGTCACTAAACTCATGCTGATACTCTGTTCACAGTACGCTAGGAAGATCTGCAAGCTTGTTTGGGAAAGTTGCCATAATCAACACTCAGAAGAGCCAGGATTCTGCTTTTTATGTTACAGCTAGAGATAGGAGAGGGAGAAAGCAGAGGAGTGGATGGGAGAAGCATCTCAATGGTCACAATCAGTACACAGAGAGTGAACTACCTGCTCGGTCATCCTCCTCCTTTTGGTGACCTCTCAATAGTAGCTTTATTTTTCTGGCCATGGGAAGCCTTATTATGGACATGTTCAGTACAGGACTTAGAAAGCCCATTTCGGAGATGCTAAATACAAGAATATGCCTATCTTTTTATTGTCACTGTTTTAAATGTTCAGTCTGTATTCACCAGTGTGAGTTTGATGTGTTTGATTGTGTCATGATAATCAGGTTTTGACCAATTCTTGTCTTCAAAATACTGAAATAGTAGTATTTTAGCAAAAACACATCTTTTGAATGATTTACTTATGTGTTATTTCTCTGGCTCCCCGAAGAGTAGGCAAAATATTGTTTGTGTAAGTTCTAGCCCACTACAGCAAGTACTATTTTCATAAATACTTACACAATATAAAAAATGATTTGGGGATGTTTTCAAACCAGGGTTTTTCTTCCCATATACTTTCTGGAAGTGTCTTTTTATTGCCATGAACATCTCATAAAACATATTTTAATGTTGCATGCTCAACAATTGCAGGTATTTATTTTCCAGGAGCTTTCACATCAGAGGCTCTGTATCTACAATTTCACACATCCAGCTAGAGAGTAAGAAACAATTATATGAGTCTCCAGTGACCCACTGTAGCTAAGAAAACAACTGAAACAAGAAATGATGGAGAAACAAAAATTCACAAAAAATTGAGTGAACAATTTCAAACACAGATTAAAAGAAAATAAGCTATTTCTACAACCAGGTAAAGAGGCAAAAAAAGTGAAAAATTGATAAATAATGAAAATTATTCATTTTTTCTTGGGAGGATTTTTTCACATAATCTAAAGAGTTAGACTAGATATGATTTTCAAGTGGTTTTGGCATGGAGTGCTTGTCCTTGACAATACTAGACAATTCAATGTGCTGCTTTTTATTAACCTTAAAGGGACCAGGTTCTTTGTCATGAAATACATATAAACGGAATCAGACCCAGATCCTGGAAGGTATTCTTAGTATCCTGAACAGTTTTAGCTGTGATACTAATTCCTCCATTTTTTTCCAATCTGAAAGAGTAGTCTTAATTATTATATTTTTCATTTAGGGCCCAAACTGTAAGCAAGCAGTTATGATGTTTATATACCAATGCCTAAGTGTGCAAAGACTGCTCTGCACATGCAGATTGTGTGCATGAAGCAAAACTGGGAAACTGCTGCATTATGTAATAATATCTAGTCCTATGTGTCTCCAAGTTTTCCATTTAATTCAGCATTACACTATCAAAGTGGCAGGGGACTGTTTCAATCACTGCAGATTTTTTGGTCCTTGCTCTATAGGTAGCTAAGCACATGAAAACGGTTTTGTCCAATAAAGTAGAAAAGTATCACTGAATGCTGGAGCTCCTCAGCCTCTATCTTAATCACATACTCAATTTACAGGACAATTTTTTTATTCTAACATGGGTCTATAACAGAAGATCATGGCTGAGCTTGGCTTATAAATGAAATGTTAACTTTTCTAACTAATCTACTATATTGTATCTTCAATCTTGCATTCATGTACTTGGTAGACTAAGTCAGGATTTCAGGATAGAGAGTTGTCTCTGGGGATCACTATGACTCAGCTGAAAGCTACTATATTTTCAGACGGTTTGTGCTATAGCAATATTTCTTCAACTAATTTGTATTCTACCCTATTTTTGAAGGTAGAACTGGTAGTATTGCTTGTTTTGAATATTGTATGGTGTTTCCCACTTTAAGATTCTGTTTTAACTTTCTGATACATTTTTCAGACTTTAATCTTTGGTTTTGAAAAGGAAGTTTTCTTTCTCAGACTGAATAAGTTTGTGAAATTTCAGCCAAAAGGAATTCCACTGTGTCTGAGAAAAAGCACATGGTATCTCCTCAAGGGCTCCTAAGGCCCATTAAATTGTTCTAGTGACATGTCCCTAAAAGATCTAGTGCCCTCATCCTTGAAATAAGTCTTTCTGTCTTGCCTAAATTAATTGCCAAATTAATTTGGATCAGATCACAGGTCCCCGTGGGAGGTGCAGTTTTACAGCTGGAGCTGGCAGTGACGCCTGGGCTGCAGGCTTAGGAGTCCAGTCCAGCCTGTGTGCCCAGTGAGAGGAGCTGCTCTCTGTCTGTCCCCCGGGACCTTGGTTTCTGCACATACTCTGTGTGTACAGACAGCAGGAGTCGAAATCACAGATGTTGCAAATAACATCTCAACTGCACAGACCATCAGGGCAAGCTGAGCTTTGAACAAAGCGTGCTCTTGAGGTGAAGGATGCTGAAAAGCAATCCTGGACAGGTACCAGAAAACAGTAACACATATTTATATCAATCGTTCAATGTATGCAGTCCCTATTTACAAAAAAAAAAAAAAAAAGAAGCATAACAAACACTTTTTCTCAGAAGAGCAGTTTGAAAGCCTCGTAATGTCATGCCTGGTTATGAAGCTGTAGCATCCATAGCAAATCTCATGAAGGAATGTGCAATTCTGTCTAAGAAATGAGCCAGGGCTTCACCAACGAATGAACAGTAGGTTGGATAGTTGGTCACCAAATATGCAGTGGATAAAGTAGAAGATACGTAATCAAAATGTCTTTTCACTAAAGTTCTGAATTGTGGTGAAAGAGGCAATGTTAACATCTTATTAATTTCTACTTAAAGGGTCAGCGTACCACTGGAGTACATTTGTATTAATAGTCATGAGTAATTTACCCACAGAGGAAGATTACTCTGAGCATTGTATATAGTTTTATATTAGTTAGATTTGCTTTATTATTTATCTGTGATAACATATCTATTTGGTCTGTTATATCACCAGTTTCCTCTTGAAACAGCTATAGAAAACGTTTCTCCAATTTCTGAGTTAGTTCTACCAGACTAATTATATATGTGACTCAGTGACTGATTATATTCCACATAAAAACTGTAAAATATTTAATCTGATGTCAAAGTCCCACAAAAATCAGCTGAGATTCACTCACTAAGGTACATCATCCACTGAACCAGCTAGTTCTTTCTCTACTTATTTTTAGACTGCAAAGTCTTTTTTTCTAGCAAATTCTTGCCTTTCAAATTACTGGTTAATACTGTAGTAGCAAAGATAAACTTCATAAAATAGATTAAATATGAAAAATGTAATTATGTTTTAAATTAAATGTAAATGTTTAAAAATATAAAACTTTGTAAATGTGTTTTTGCATTTTGTACTGAAACCTCCCATATATATGTATAGAGCAATTGCCCACACATAAAACTGTCTCACAAATTTCAAAGTAATAGTTTGTGTAATTATATTGAATCAGAGGGGTCCTGTTACTTTGTTCATAGCTGGGAAAAAAAGCTTATGTAATACTGAAATGAAATGTTATTACAGTCTCACTTACTCATTCTTGGAATTGGCTTAGTGATTACTTCAACATCGACATCAGTGAAAAACATTTGACATCTGGCCTAGAAAATCAGACAGCAGACCACAGAGACTTTGATTAAAAAGCTTCATGTAATTTTCTCCAATCAGTAAGCTGGTCTATTCTTTTATTAGAATGAAGGCTTCTCTCATCACCTGCAAATTTCTAGGAAGACCTCAGACAAAAAGGAAAAAAAGCAGTTCTGCCACTTTTATAATAAATTTCCATTCCAACAAGCAATTGCACAGACTGAAGAGGAGCGTCAGTTCCATGGACAAATTGTTCTCCTCTGTTTGTAAAGGGTCAAACATCTGATTTCCCCTAGTATTTTTGCCATTTATTCCTTTATCAGAATTTACTATTCCATCCCTCTCTGTTTAAAGATTCCTCCAGGGTTTTGCACAAGATGCAAACCCATTTTCTGGAAAAAGACAACAAAATGTACCAGCTTTTTCATGCTCCTTCTATGTCATGGAACAATCCAAGCTGGAAATAATGTAGGCCACTTATGATCATGTTTTTATATCCTCCAGAACACAACCACTCTGTCATGAGAAAGAATGAACCATTAGCACAGTATTACAACATACATTCAGCAATGAGATGCACTGCAGCTCATCATGATTTAGTCTTGGACTGCGAATTCAACTCATGACATGAGAGCAAAGCATCAATGAACTCATGCAAGAAATACTGCAGTAATGAACCATCACACTGCCTGTGAATCAAACTTATAAAATGAAACTGGATAATTAACTTATTTTCAACAGACTAATTTCAATGTATTGGTTTTCAGCTCCAAGAAAGTTGCTGAAGCCGTTTCAAATGCTGTACCCCAACAACCTCTTCTTTGGCAAGACAAAGTCCTTGCTAATATAATACCACAGTAGATTTTCTTGCATGTTAAGAATATTGAAGTATGCTGTAAAATATGATGCTGCAATCAAAACATTCATAATCAAATACCAATAAAATTACAAAGTTGGAATAGAAAGAAACTCTTGTGTTTCCTTAATGTCACAGTGCAATCCTTATAAAAGGTAATGCTCAAAAGAGTCTGGAGAAAAAAACTGTAGCAAGGAGGTAGAACAAGCTGGCTCCTGGAAACACAACAAGAAATCTCTCTACCACTGTAAGCTGATAACTATTTTTAGTGATGAGCCTTACAGATCCTGACCATAATCAATCGCATTCCAATGCAGATGAATTTCTCTTGCTCCTGTTGTGTTTTGTTAGAAGCAATCATGTTGGTTTCTGCTGTTTAACATAGTCCTTTAATTATGCAACACGTTGGTACTTCCAGCTATTTGCAGTCATATTAGAGGAATGAAAATTTCCTTTATGAAGATGTGCCTAATGGTCCAAACACAACACCTCAAAATATGTATTAACAATATAACATTTATGGCATAGAGCTAGTTTCCCTGTATATATGGAAAGAACAGCCTTATTGCTATCAGAGCACAAATGCTGATCACTGCATCCTGGGTGTATTCTGTAATTCCTTCTTTAACTTCAACTACTAATTGTAAAATACCATGCTTAATTTCCCACTAACGTGTTAGCATATGACTATGAATTTCACAGTATAGCAAACCTATTTTTATGATGGATATAACTAAATCTCATTGAGAAAGATACTGAACAGGATCTATTGCCTTGTTATCCAAAGTCTTGTTACCCTGTTTTATAGTCTCAAAATGTTTTGCATTCACACTACGCTCCATTCCACAGCAGTTCATTTTGTTAACAGTTAAAGTGCTGTGGTCCCTCTGTTAGAGGCTAGGTCAGTTACTGCTTCTGTAATAGTAGCAGGACAGAGTAGAATCAGAACACTCTGTGTTTGGGAAAAGAGGGACAGAAGTACACACAATGGAGGGTTTCCTTATGTGACATGGAGAAGAAGTGGGATACACATGGGGATATGAGGAGCTATATTTTGTGTTTGTTTTGTTCTGCTGCATGGCTGCATTCCCACAGTAAACTATTGCAGAACTGGACATTAATAACTTTCCTCTCACTAATTGGTTATGGACTTTATGGTACTAATCAATAAACTAATTAAGCTGGGTCAGCTGTTCTCGTGAGCCCTTCTTAAGAACAACAAATAGACAATTGTCAAATCCATGGGTCACGGACACAGCCAGAAGGAAATGAGTGATGTACCTGGAGGATGCAGGCAAACATAGGTGTGTGAGCCTGGGAGGGGAGTCACCAAGGCTTGTTGAGGAGCTGCTGCTGCCAGGAGCAGGCGGGCAGAGAGGAGGGAAGCACACCTATAGGAATACTTGAAGCACGGCGGTGAGGAAAAGCCAAGAGAAAAGGCTTTCCAAGCAGAACATTGGCTGGAAAGACCTCAGAAATGTCTTCTCTTCTTGTGCCTCAAGCATTTAAAGTTTCTTTTTAAAAAATATATAGAACAACATTAAAACCAAGTCTGCCTCTGTCATTTACTTCACCCTCCAAACAGATAAAACCTATAATATTTCATCAACTGTGTTAAGGGTTTGGGTAAAGTGAAGAAACAGAAATGGTTTTCTTGCTTTTCTCTTGAGCATGTTCCTGAATCTGGGAACACTGAACTTTATTTAAATTTGCTTCTTCCTGAAACTTCAACCACAGTCATTTCTTTTTCTCCCCATGATTATATTAAAGAAATTTACTTTAGATTGATTGACCCTCACAACATATGATAAACATGATGATCCTTTATATTTTATCTGCTTAAAGCAATTAATCTGATAAAGGTTGAAATAAAAGGAATTATACAATCATATTGTCTGTGATTGCAATGAATCGGAGTAAGTGATCCAGGCTACTTCTTTCAGGACTGTGCCACTATAATTCTGTTTCAAGATATACGAATATGAAGTAAGTAACACCAAATGTATTTTGTCTTCAAAGTAAGTAACATCTGTTTACTGAGCTCTACATGGTATTTGCCAAGGATGTAACAATTCTTCATGTAATTGCAGTAAATGTTTGGCACACTGAGCTTCCAAACTAAGCAAAGGACATATTAAGACGAGACGAAAAGAGAGCTCTGCTCTTCCATAATTCCATGGACTGGTACATGCTATCAAGTAACATGATGTTCCTTTTCTTCCTATAATTCTTTTTGAATAATTGCATCACTAACAAGTTATATCTCATCACAAAAGACTAGAGATTTCATTACTTGTCTCAGATAAATCCTTTAGTATGGCTTGCCTGAACATCTGTTGTTTTGCACTGTCATGAGAGGGGAAAAAAAGCACACCCCATAACATTTTATATAGCACAAAAGATCTGTTTAACTGCTTTGTTTAAAACAATACAGGAATTTGGTTAGGTGTTATTTAACTTCTCTCTTGGAATAGAATTAACTCTTGTAGTAACAAAATAGTCATCATATTTTTTTCCCTTTTCTACAGAACCATACAAGTAAGTGATTTTTTTTTTTTCCTGGTTGAATATAATTAAAGATAATTAAAAATTCACTTTGGTCAACCCGTTTTTGTCTTGCTTCATCCATTTTTATGTTATTTTCAGGTGTAATAAATTTTTTCTGCAACTAACACTTCAAGAATTTTGTTCTGCCACAGTTTCAACTGTATACCTTTTGTATTGATACTATATTTGATGTAAATTTGAAAGGAAATTGTACTTTAGTGAGCAAAATGGATTTAATGAAATATTAAATTTAAAATTAATATGTTATTTTTCTAAGCTTTATTCAAAACTCTGGACCTAATCTCTAAAATTCTCTTTTCCTTATTACAGATCTATTCTGTATACTTTAAATTTCTAGTCTTTCACTGGACAAAGGTAATGTGCTAATATAGAGACAATGTCGCTAGAATTTTTCCTACCTTTTCTTCACTTTCATCTGTAAGACAGAGGGAAGTCTGTTGTCTGAAGCAGTTGACATTTATTATGGACACTGTGTGGTTCTATTTGAAAATGATATATTGGAATGTTTGCTAAGAATGGGTTTAGTACATATTTCTAATGCTATGGATAGTGTTTCATCACTGCATGAATCCTTTTTGGAGGGTTTATCTGTGACAATTTCATAATCTGTCACTAAGGGGATTGTATATACAAATGCATTAATTCTTTGTTTGAGGATCTTATGACCATCCTAAATATGGGATCCTGCAGAAGAGTCCTGCCTAATCATGTGTTTACAAAGTTTACGTTTGTTTGCATACTGTATAGTTGCCAAAATGTCTGGATTTGGGACTGTGACTGCACGGCTGAGAGACGAACTGTGCTATTTTCCATTCAGTAAAGATATCCTATGGGTTTCCTAGAAAAGTTTTTCTCAACACCATTTTTCAAAGGCTACTGTAAGATTTCTTCAAGAAAAAATTAATAAAAATACTTCTCATTATAATTAAAAGGTTTTCTCATTATAAACTTTTCAGATATTTGGGATTAAGAGCAACCTTGACTGTATGATTTCAATACCTACTAATTTCTTTGTTTATTTGGATTTTTTTTTATGTTATCTATGTTCTTAGAAGTCATTTTCCATGCTTGATTACTTTTATGTATCCCAAAACTAAGAATAAGTACAGGAAAAAAAAGTTGCAGGTCTCTTTGATTCTTATTACAGTAGTAAAGTTTGATATTTATTACACTAAAAATATTTGACATAATAAGGCATTATTGTAGTGGGCATTGAGTAACATGATGATAAAGGAAAATGAGAAATGAAGAAATGTGTTTTGCTGTAGAGTTATACAGGGTTCAGCTCAGAGGAAACAGCAGACTTTCTTTGCCCTTATTTGCCATGTAACCCAAGTATATTAAAACACCATATGTTCTCCTCCTACTCTAATGCCGGCTTGTACCCCTTTTTAAATTTAGCTGGCATTTATGCAACTTTCACCTTACAGTGTAAACAATTTTAGGAAATTCCACCACATGATTCTGCAGGAAAGTAAAAGCAGTTTTCATATATTAGAAATTACTGCAATTAACAACAGATTTTTTTTCTTTCAGCTCTGACATCACTGTGGATTCTGTTTACATGGCAAAAATAATTTCAGATAATCTTTAGCAGACATGATTTCCTTCTTTTCTTATAACCTCTTAGCTACATTGCTTAGCTCATAGTAATTCTCTCCCGAAATATTTGTAGGCTATCCTGAGCTACAAGGGACTCACGGGGATCACTGAAGTACAACTCCTGGCCCTGCACAGGACAGCCCCAAGAATCACACCGTATGCCTCAAGACTTGGTCCAGGTGCTTTTGGACTCTGTTAGGCATGATGCTGTGACCACTTCCTTGGCAACCTCTTCCAGTCCCCAACCACTCTTTTCCTAATATCCAGCCTAAACTTCCCCTGACACTGCTTCAGGCTGCTCCCGTGGGTCCTGTCACTGCTAACCACAGAGAAGAGATCAGTACCTGCTCATAAGTAGCATCCTCATGAGGAAGATGCGGACTGAGAAGACCCTCAGACTCCTCTTCTCCAGGCCGAACAAACCAAGTGACCTCAGCTGCACCTTGTATGGCCCTTCACCATCTTCACTGCCCTCCTTTGGACACTCTTTAATAACTTTATACCCTTCTTACATTGTGGTGACCAAAACTGCACACCGGACTCAAAGTGAGCCCGCCCCAGTGTGGAGCAGAGCAGGACCATCCCCTCCTTCGACCAGCTGGCGATGCTTTGCCTGACGGACCAGGACTCTTTTAACTCTCCTGGCTGCCAGGGCACACTGTTGACTCACCCTCAACTTGCCCTCGACCAGGATCCCAGGTCTTTTTCCACAGTGCCGCTTTCCAGTTTCTCATTCCCCAGGCTGTGGGGACATCCAGGTCTACCCCAGGCCAGGTGCAGAATCCAGCAGTCATCTTTGTTGAACTTCATATGGTTGGTGTTTGCTCAGCCCTCTGATTTGTCTAGGTCTCTCTACAGGGCCTATTATAATGTAGGGTCTACGGTATCTCTGTAGGGCCTATATTATAAAGTAGACTATAAATTTTTCAGCATCTATCTGACACAACCCATAAGTTCATCCAGTAACCAATGACTTCAAGATCATGTTGCTGCAGGAGCTTTTATTGGTTCTCCTAATTACAATTTGCAGCCTCTATTTTACATGCTTAATGGTCTGTCACATTTTTTTCTTGTTCATACAGTTATGGTAGTTTTATGTAGTGGTTTAGAGGACTTTCTACCAACACAAGTGTAGGGAAATTATTTTTAATCACCTACCTAAGATTTTTTTAACAGAAGGCTCAGCCCTCCATTAGCACTTAGATCCAGAGAATCTGCAGCAGTCGTAGGAGAGAATGCCACCCACCAAATTATCAGAAGCAATTCAGTTCACATCCCATGTTTCTCTTACAGGTCCCTTAACTTAATACCGATCAAGCCCAATACGGGATGGCTCTGATACTTGGCGAGACCACAAACCAAAGAACTATGACTTGGTAATTCACATAATGGGCAACTGAATTGTTAGGCTACTGAAATAAAATATAAAAAAGTAGCATTAATACATTTTGTAATCTATGGCATTCCAAGAGGATGAAGCTTTTTAGGAGTTTTATGAATTTAAAAATGCTGAGAATTAAAGTGGCATCAACACATATTTTTTTAAGTTTTGGGAACGAGATACTGATAAACCACAGACCACGATACTTGTCAAATTTCTTGGTGATCGGAACACTGACAGTAAGGCACTTAGCACTTTCATCTTCTCATAACTGTATCAAGACAAATAATTGGTGAAGAAAGTATTTTAAAGTGCCTTGTAACTGCAGACAATGTAGCTGTGAGACAAGGTGTGTTGCAACCTATTCCATGTTCCATTGATGATATTGCTAACAAAGTTGTCTTCCAAAATTTCTGACTGGCAGTAATTTAATATATTAATATTTTAAGATAAATCTCTAAAACCTGAGGTAAGTATAATTTACGTCAAAGTAGACCTGTAAACTGAGCAGGCTTGATTGTGAAACTACTGGAATAAAACAGTATGGAAAAATATGGGCCAGTGCAATTTTATCCCATGTCAGTTTGGCTCCAGAAAAGTGCATACATTAGGGGAAAACAAGGCCATAAGGAATCTTCTTATGATTTTTTTTTTTTTCTGATGACAATCCCAGTTCTGTTGTTCTATTATTCTATGCAGCCTTATGCAATAGTCATGTTACAGCCGTATTCATTCATCTGATTTTAAAAAAGAGGTTACTATTTGTAAGGCCAGGCCAGAATTTGAATTTTGGGTGTACCTTTAAATGACCTTTGTTACACTGGATAGTATTTTTTATACAGCAATGACACCCAAAGGAAGAAACAGAGTGGAAATCAGTACAGATTTCAAATTAAGTAGATAATGGCATCAACATCTGCTGTGTAAAACAAGGAGAGAACAACTCCCAGTCTCAATTTTTTTGAAATTAAGTCACATCATAGGAGAGTGAAAACCCTCTTCTAAATGATACATCTGAATGTAACAGTACTGCTTCTTATCCTATAGTCATTCATGATAATTTAGAATAAGTAGAACTTTATTTGTCATTTAAATATGCACATTAGAACTGAATACTACAAAGAAATCAGTATTCACATTCCACTCAAGAGTAGAAATATTATCCCATAATTCATATGGAAATTTGTTCCTAAAAAACAGCGTTAAGATTCATTGAGTCCATACTGTTGTTTTGTGTGGCTATATTAAGCACTAGAATAAACTTCCATTGCTTCATTTTATTTTTTTTTAATATACAATTCAACAACAGATATAAAAGTTTAGATGCTGTACCTAATGTAAGACCTGGACAAAAAAAAAAAACAAAACCCAAAAAAAAACCCCCCCCAAAAAAAGAGAGAAAATATGTCCTTTTTGAACAAAAATGGCATACATACATTTCAAGGGTACTTAAAATAATCGATCATCCAAATAAGATGTCTTTGTTAGGGTGCTGAGTATCACCGGATGGGACACTGATGTGTAAAACAGAAGAAAATTGGCTGGTAACAACTCACATATAGATAGCGAGGAAATATTTTTTGGGTGTGAGCAGGGGGGGATGGAGGGTCATGGAACCTGCCTTTGCCATCATCCAGTGCAGCACAGGCAGGGAGGGACCTTGGAGGGGGCAGCGGGACCGTGCACTGCTGTTGTGTCGTGGCTGGCAGGTGCAAGGCTCCCTGATAGGTGAGCTTGTGATGACAGTCCAGCACCTTTCAAAGCTACAAGTACTCAACAGCATGCTCAGATAATATTTTAATGACTTAAAAAACTTTTAGAAGCAGACAGGTCTGAAGGAAAGCCTATGGGCAGACAGCAAGTGTTGTCAACGTTAAAATTAATTTAATGTTAAATCATTAAAATAACGGAAATTCCCATTGAATTTGTTTTATTTCCTGTCAGGAGATGTGCAACCGCAGCAACAATATCATAGCACTATTAACAGTGCTTGTTTTGCTTTAAGTGAATTCATGTTTTGCCATTGATACAAGACGCTTTTCTCTCTGAATTCCCCTGCTCGGAAGTGGTGTAAAAATAGCTGCTACTCACAAGGTTGTTGTGACTACAGATGGTTAAATTATTTCTCATGATTTGACAAAGCAGGCTTTGTTTATTTAGGGCAAGTTATTTGCAAACAGACTTTACACTTCACAAATATATTCTCTGCTCATAATTGTTTAATGAGCAACGTTTACAAACAAAGACCAGTGGTGGGGTTGGCTGTGACAAATTTCCTCTGCCCAGGGTGTCCATTGGGTTGTTGGTCATTTTAGCCACACCATTTTGTTCCTGCTCATTTTAGCAAGTCAAGGGTTTTAAAGAGGAAATTATACCTATTAAGTAAGAAACAGGTATGTATTCCCATATGGTGGATCTTTTTTTATCCGAAGCTCATTGTACTCTTCTGTTCCCTCTAAGAAGAGGCATAGGTCTTGATGGACATCACTGAGTGGCACTGAGGGCCATCCCCAAACCACAAAATACTCCACAGAAATAGGAGGAAACAAGCAGAGAACAGAATCAAAGTAACATTTGTTGTGAGCTTGGTCTTGCAATACTTCCTAAACTCCCACTGCTACCGTGAGGATTAATAGAACATGTAGTAGATGCATATTACCATTATCTTTTTAATATATCACATTGCTGTTTGTCTTTTTTTAATTTGGTAATATGTGATTCTTTTTCTAAGTTTATTTGTCACAATTTAAAGAAATACACTTTAAAGAAATACACTATTAACATGGTCTTTCTTGGAGTCCCAGCAAAACAGTGAGCTCTGCTGTTTGATGATAACATATGATAACTCCATCTACTTATTCAGGATTCAGTCCCTATTACTACCATTTGCAGGTCAATCTCTGTCATTTGGCCTTAATCTCCTACCTGCCACTCTTAACCATGAAAGGAAATGTTAGGAAAAGCAAAAAAATAAAACAGAACTTTTAAATTTCCATCAAACAAACAAGCAGGAATCACAAAAAACCCGCTTCATCCTTCTCTCGTTATGGTTTGTTGAATCTTCCTTTGTCTTGCTGTATAATAGGAATAATGTTCATGGCACTGGAGTATGCACACAATAAATAGCTTCTATGGTTATCAAACACCTCAGCTTCACTTCAGTATTTAATCACCCACAAAAGCCATTTCTTTGCCTTGTATACTTCTTTGCCACAAACATTATCCTGCAGTTAATATACAACCTGCAGTGCCAGACCTTCATTTTGCTGAATTGGAAAAATGAAAACCCCAACTCTCAGTTTTTGAAATAACAGTTAAAAAGTTAAAAAGGGGGTAATAGTAATCAAAGTCATCATGCTCCCATTAATGTAGTAGAGAAAGGGCTGTCTTAAATGGTCTCCCCAAAGTACCTGCTGGAAGGACTCCAGAGGAGAAGCATGGTTATGGTAGACATATGCTAGAAAATTCTGATAACTTTGTTCTTGGAGAAATTACCTTTTCCCCCAGGTTTGAAATAACTCTAACATGTTAGAGTTATGCGCTTCATAGCACAGCTTTGAGAAGTTTCTAACTATAAATGTAAATGCCTGTCTCTAGCTGCTTCAACAGACCCAAAATGTTAATGAACTGAAAGGCATAAAGAAATGTACTATAAAATTAATATTCTCCTACTTTATCTGCCTTGCCTTTTCCACATCCCTCTCTTCCCATCTCCTCAGATTGCCCCTTTAAGCTGTAGACAGCACTGGAGAGCTCTGGAGATCCTCAAAATTAGTGAGCCTTTTTTATTCTCAGGCAATTCTATGTTAACAAACTGTATGATCCTGATCAGTTCAGCTGTCCTCTTCATTTATCTCACCTGTACCTGATCAACAGTATTTGGGCAACCTAAATTATTCCTGTTCCTGGGATGGATAATTGTGGCTTCCAAGCACAAGTCAAAAAGGGAGAGATGAGAGAGAACTGAGTTGGTGGGAAAGTGAGACAATGAATACAACTTTCTTCATTTATGTCAGAAAGGAAATATTCTGGGAGAGTAATAAGACAAAGGAAATGTGTCTGAAGAGAAAGAAGAAAAAAACTGAAGGGAGGATGGAAGGCAGAGAAAAAGAGAAAGATAAAGGAATCTCTACAGAGAAAAAGTAGTAAAGTAGTTGAGTGACCAGAGAAATTCATGTATCAGCAAGAGGAAGAGAGGTCATGCTGTAAAGAGAAAACCAGAATATGACATAAGAAGAAGGAAAAACTGAACAAGTTCCAAAGTGACTGGAAGTAGAACTGAAGTTTAGTAAGAAGTGAGAGGTATTATAATACTGGAAAGAGGGACAAAGAACTGGAAATGAGAAAGGGAAGGTCAAAAGAGAAAGGATGAAAGAAAAATACGAGATAGAGGGAAGAACAAAGCAGCTAATGTTTGGCTGGTGGATGTGCTTTGGCCACTGTGAAATTATAAAAGTGAAAATGTGGGGACTAGTGTATTATACATTCTGTTGTATAAGCTAGAGTAGAATGAGAAACACCACATACATGAAAGCAGAGAGTCCCTGCACTGGAGCCTACCTCTTTTCCTACATCCTTTTGACTTAATCTGATTTTGTTAATGTGATATAAAGTGAAGGACTATAAGGTGAAGCAGAAAAATTAGCAAGCATGCGCCAGTGCATGTTAGCAATCTACCCCTGACTCTTTAGGAGGAATTAAAGAAAAGAGTTAATGTCTTTTGCCTGCATGAGAAGGGAGAGTGCTCCAGGTCCAAAACACAACATAGGAAACACTTCAGAGACAGACGTGGTTTGAGCTGTTTCTTCTAGAAAATGTCCCTTTTAGAAAGAGGTTGCTGGAATTTTACTCAAATAAACTTTTCAGTTTTAATTTCCTGTATCTGTGGTGTCATGTTTGGTCTTAATATAAGGCTCAGAGAGAAGACTCATTATAAGAAGAAGGTTGCACATTTATTGTGTTAGATAATATGATGCATTGTAGCTTTACCTCAATGCTGGTGACTGCTGCCTGTTCAAGGACAGACACATTGGTCATGTAATCAGACCAGTGGATGTTCAGGATAGTGCGGAGGCAGCGCTGATGGAAGCGTTCGAGGAGACGCAGATGGCGGCGGTAGATGACCCACGATTCAGACCCATATAAAAGAGTGGACAGCACAATGGCTTTATAGACACTAATCTTGGTACTTTTCTTCAAGTGTTTATTGTGCCAGACTCTTTTATAGAGTCTTCCAAAGGCACTGTAGGCCTTTGCTAACCTGTTGTCTATCTCTTGGTCAATCTTACCATCTGAGGAAATGATGCTTCCCAGATAGGTGAACTGCTGGACTGATTTGAGTTCTGATTCACCTATGGTGATGCGGGGGTGATGGAAGGCTTCCTGAGGTGCAGGTTGGAAGAGAACTTCTGTCTTCTTCAAGCTGACCTCCAGCCCAAAAAGCTCAGCAGCCTCTGCAAAGCAGGAT
>VWZG01000813.1:764436-781152 GCA_013396735.1 Grallaria varia
CTTTTGCAACCGGCCTTGCCTATCTCGCATTGGCCTCTTTAGCCATCAGCGCGCTTGCAGCAAGTGTGGGTAGAGCCCTTCCCAAATCTTCGTTCGCGAAGCCGAGCCATGATGATGATGTAGCTTTACCAGTCTGTCTTCAGAAAACTAGAAGAGAGACAGGTAAGTGTGAAGTCAGGAGTATGTCGGTTCAGATATACTATTGAAAGGTTCATTTTAATTAAAGATATCAGCAGGTAAAGAGAAGAATTTACACCAAGCAGTCACCCTGCTGCCTCTCCTGCACAGCACATATCCAGCTACAGGAAACAAGGAAGGAGGTCATCTCAAGGGGGAAGTGAACGGAGAGATTTATATGCTGCTATGTTGAACTTTGTCAAGTTAAAGCATCCTGCCATCTAATGGAGTTCCCAGTCCTGATTTGGCCAGTTCTCAGGGGTCCCCTATGGAGCAAATAGGAAGGTGTGGGAATGAAGAATCATGTTCATGAAAGCAGAATGATGACCTTTTTAGAGAGAAGGTTTTATTTATATTCATCTCATTCAAGCGTCTTTAAAAAAAAAAATCACATTACAGAGTCATTTTCTTGCCTTTATCCATTCACTGGCCAAAATAAATATTGCATCATGTTATATAGATTCATATTATAGACAGAGGAAGTCCCATTGCAGGTCACCTCGCAACCAAGGACGTTCTCTGAGGAACCAAAAGATGTGATGTAAGGGCCAAACAGGAAGGGAAGATTTGAAGCTGGACCTTTCATAGTTCTAGTTAACAAAAAAAAAAAAAAAAGCCACTGGCTCCTTTGTTTAAAATGTGGATGCAGTTACTCTCTCTTCCTCTTTTTCCATGTTACCTGAGCCTGCTGGATCCAGCCCTACTGGTGGCATAAACAGAATAAGACTAAGCTGTGACAATTAAGGACATGAAGAGTGAGCCTAGGTGCTTTGGCCTCTCTGGATTTAGGAGTTTCTTGCTTTCTCAAAGTGCCAGGGAAGCTGAGGCACCTGTGGGATTAGACAAGGTGATACTGTATCATTAGATAGCAGTAGTACCTAAATGTGGGATTTAGGTGCCACTGTGAACCTTAAGTTTCCCTTACAAATTCAGGCCCATGTTTCATCTCCCATAAAAATGTTTCTGTCAGCATCCTTGTTTCTTTCAGAAATGTTCATTTTAATTGTTTTTTTTTTCTTTGTATAACCTGCTTTACATTCTTTGTTGCTTCTATAAACTTATAAAATTGCCCTATTTTATAGAAAAGTAAGTCACTTAAGTCAACTAACAATATTATTCCCATGCGATACACTCAGGATGAAACAGCTGTATAAGCTTTAACCTGTTATGCCAGTCTGTGTTTATTATCCTTACTTATTTAACTCACAAGCTGAAATAACTTCCTTGTCCTGAGCCATGCTCTTCTCCTGACCCACCTTCAATAGCTTTCATCTTGCATTCATGCTGGTTTTTCAGTATAAGTGGGACTGGAAACACGTCCTCTCATTTACCAGATACTGCTGATTTCAGTGACTTAGAGCTTAGCCAAGTTTCATCTGTTTGGGATAAAATAACACTTGCCTTCTGCTGCCCTAGGCTGGATTCTTTGACAAAGTTTCAGCGAGGGTAACTGAGCCCTATTTTCTCATATTGAAAAATACGGTATCACTGCTGTGAAGAATGTCACCTTTTCCTCGCACTGAGGCACAGACTATGGCTTGGACTAAGTGACCTTTGTAGCCAGAACCAGGCAAGATAAAGCCAGACTGCACAGTGCTCAGCTGGATTTGCTGTTGAAAGTCAGACCACTTAAACGGTAATATATGCCAGTGTAGGTGGTGAAGGTGGACAAGCAGGCCACCTAATCTCCTTGTTTTCCCGCATAGTCTGTTCTTCAACTGTAGTCTTGCAGTCACTAAGCTAGGAGGGCAAAACTGATGTAGGAATAAGTCCTCATCCTGCAAATTTGCATCCGGTGTCAATTTGCTGGTCCCAGGTCTGCAATGGAACTGTGAAAAACAACTCTTGTACAGAATTCGTCTCAGTCCTTGCTGTGACCTGCACGCACTGCTGCTCTGCAGGTTGTAGGTTTCAAGGAGCTTGTCAGGGAGGTCACAAGTAGCTGCATCCAACCTTTCCTGTGATCAGTTGAAACGAGGGGTGTCATGGACTTGAGCACAGATGTCAGGATGAAACAATGGTATCAAGTGGATCACCAGTCTGGGGATAAGAAAGGTCAGATGTCTGTGCGTGGAATGGACATGGAATTACATTAGATATTAGGAAGAAGTTCTTTACTATGAGAGTGGTGAGGTGTGGGAACAGGTTGTCCAGAAGAGCTGTGGGTGCCCTGTCCCTCATAGTGTTCAAGGCTGGGTTGGATGGGCTTTGAGCAACCTGGTCTACTGGAAAGTGCCTCTGCCCATGGAAGGGGAGTTGAACTAGATGATCTTTGACATCCCTTCCAAATCAGGCCTTTCTATGATTGCATGATTAGGACTACAGAGAAAAGGATTGGCTGAAGCAGAATGTATTGCATAAAGTGGCAAGATCATTGAGTGATGCTGGGAAATTGCCTAAACCAGACTTTCCACGTGATGTGAATAACTATATTTTGTTAACTTCTTCGGTCCTAATTTCAAACTGGGGTGTTTGACTAGTGGAAATGGTAAACATTTAAGTCTGACCAAAATGAAAGAGTATTTGTATGTGTGCAGGGATGCCACAGAGTCCTCCCAAGCACTCAAAATTTATTAGAGCAAGCTTACTATTTTCATCAAAATTTGTTTCATCTTTAGCCTGAATATAATAACAGCACCATAATAACCCATATGATGATATTTCTTGAGAACAAACCCTACTTTTTGAGAGAAACAAATTGTCAAAGCACTCAGATGCGCTGCTGGCCGGGCAGGATTTGTAGGAGGCAGTGCATGGCATGCACTTGTGGGCGTTGTATCTCCATGTTATGCCACTGCAGGAGTTGCACGGCTCTCCCACTGTTACAGCTATCCTACTACCAATGAGCAGCAGAGACAAACCCAAAAATAACTGACTCCCTTAGGGAAGGTATGAAAAGCATGCAATAAATATAGTCTCACAGCACACGCTGAGCAGTGAGGAGACAACAAAGTACGAAACAAAAGCTTGTGAAGTGGAGGTTGTCCATCAGGGACGATGGACGAGGTACGGCTTTGTGTGCTTCTGGTTGTTAGCCATGCAGTTAAGGGCTGTACCAGAGTGAACACAAAGAATGAGCCAGATCAATGATGCTCAAGATATCTTTTCTAGAATTTGAGTGGATGACTCTGAAAACCTTATGAAGTTCTTGCAAAGTCTTTCTTTGTGTGTATGTGCATATATTTATGAAATTAAATACTTCACTCAGTCATTTTTATAAGCTACTTTTGTTCCTTATTTTTTGCATATATTCATTAATCTTCATTTTTATTTAAAATTAAATGAAAAAAGTGTCCTGATATCAATGATAATGGTACTTTATTAAAGAATGATTTCTAAAGATGAGACCTGATATTTATAGTATTTGCATTCATTGTGGTGATATTGTAATACTGTAATTATTTGATATAATAAAAAGTATTATTTCTCTGTGTAAATCTCATCCCAATGCAAGTAAACAATTTGGCTCATCGATTCTTCCTACCAGAAGTATCCATTCACCAATGATTTTCTGTAAATCTAAACTATGATAATAAGGAGGCAAGGCTGTGTTCACTATTTGTTACCTTCATCAAAGTATAACATCAAGGATACATTTGACCTTATTATCTTTAACTCAGTGTTAAATGTATAATAACATTAACGAAAATGTTTAAGTCCAACACATGACATCAGACTCAGGTTAAAATCACTAGTGAAAAAATCAACATATTATTGATTTAATCCACAGTAGCAGAAAGGAGTTCAGGCTGTTGCAGGAAGTTTGCAAAATCAGCCTAGAACTAGATGAGAAATATTAAAAATGCAGCAAACAAAAGCGAATGTTGGTGTAAACAAAGCACAGCAGTAAGGTGAAAATGTGTTCAAGTTTCAACAACCAAAATGCTTTCTTGAATAAGAAAGATAAGCAAGATTTGGTGCTCCTGTTTATTGGGATTGTGTTGATTAATGCAAGAGGTTTTGGAAAAACCATGTAAGATACTACATTTAAACAGGAAACAGATGGCCCTTAACTGGGCATGCAGGTGAGGAAGCAGTGGCTTCCTAATTTCACTGAGCCAGCAAAACAAGAAGAAATGTAATGCACTCTTTGTTCTCTTCAGTCCAGTATGCACTGGATTAGATATTACTTTTTAGTTTTTTTAAATGTATTTGGATCTTCTTACAGACACTCATAACAAGATTATGCTCTGACCACAGGCTCATTAATGACTAATAACCTTCCTAATCATGTGTGTTTTCAGAGATGCAAAACATTCCTGCTAAATTACACATATGGTAGTACAACAGCAAACAACAGAAATCTGTGCAAAGTTAACTATTTGCAAGGCATGCTGGGCCTGGAAGAAACCACAATAATTTACAGGATGCATTAAAACTGGATTGGAAGGAAATTTATGATAGGCAGACGCACAATAATAAAAACCCCCACAAAGATTAATTAACATAAAAATTCTAGCTGTCATATTTCTCTAAGTAGAAATAATTGCAAGGCAATTTTATTTCACTGAATGAAGTTCCAAACGGGCACAGAGTAAAGTCAACATGAAAATGAAAGTCACCTTTAGACTAGCAAAAGAACAGGTCACAAGCTGTCTGGGTGGGCCGGTGGAAATGCAATTACTTTGTAAAATGCAACTGCACTGGAAACAGTATGAAGTTAAGGACATAAGAAAATTTAAAGGATTTTTTAAAATCTATTTTCCTTGCAGATTTTAAAATCTATGAAAAAATAAAAAGCAACCTTAAAACAAATTAAGTGAGAGGAAAGGAGATTTTTTTTTCTTTTTAATGTCAGAGGATGATTCTGTATGAAAAGTATTATAATTCTGATCTGTAATAGCATATAAACATATATATGTATGTATGTGCTTGTATATATATATATATATATATATATATATACGTTTACCCCACAAAAATATACAAAAGCCAAACACAGGAGGCTGTATCTTAGGTGAAAAATGCAATGACACCAAGTTTCAGTGTCAAAGACTAACTTTTCCTAGAATTTTGAGTTCACTTTCTTTTGCATCATTCTGAATCAGGAGGCAGAACCCCACTGAAGCCAGAAAATTAGTATCTCTGAGGCTGGGTAAAAGGAAAGAAGAACATATTCCTCTGGTTGACCTGGAAAACAAAACCTGAATATCTGTTTTTTAAGTCACTCTGCAAATTGTGACTATGAGAGTTGTATCAGATACGGATAATGATACTGAGGTGGGAAGTGGAATGTTTTATAGAGAAAATGTTTATGACAGAGCACAGCTCCAATGGTGTGCAAGCACTGGGGAGGCTGACCTGCATGCCCTGCTTTCATCCTCTCTAATTAAGCCAGACCAGATACATTCCTCGTTGAAATTGGTAGCTGGTGGCAGATCCAAATGAATTTTCACATTTTTCTGATGATGTACAATACAGGCCTGTTGTTTATGCAGCATCCTGGTGTATGCCAACATGATGCACCATACCATGTGAGACTCTGGCAAACTTACAAAGGAGAGCAAGAACAATTTTAATAGCTTTCTTTCAGATTGGATGGTAGGTATCTGATCTAAATGCTAGGTGATTTCTCTTGAAGTACCTATCAGTAAAGGCTGATGATTTAAACATCTCCAAATACTTTTAATCTTCAGATATTTTAGTGCCAAGTTCTTTTTAGTGAATATAATGGATTTCAATGTTGAGAGCAATGAAGAGGGTGGGGTTTTCATATATGTGCAGCTCCAAACTTCTTTAATGCCCTTTGAAATGCAGTAGAACAAAGCTGCTTTCTTCTCTGAATTAGCCAAATTGCAGGGTTTATTGAGGATTTATTTACATTTAGACTCATTTAAAGATGTATTTCTTCCTCTGCATTGTATCTGGAAAGTTATGAAATCCCAAAGGACTTGTCTACTGTTCACTCATTGCACTAACTTTATCAATAATTCTTGATTACCTTTTTATACATAAATATTTTCATGGGATTCCAGTTCCCCAAATTTTCACCTAAAAATTTTCTTTTCTTTTTATATTTTTTATATTTATTAATTTTTTCATTTATGCAAATTTGATTAAAAAGCTAATACTTCTAATAAGTGGAAAAAAGGAGCATGGTCTTGTGGCTAGACCACAAGGCCAAAAAGAGAAGTCTGTAAGAAATAAGCCTCCGGTTTTGTAACTTACAGTTCCCCCTACATATCTGTTCCGTTAGCATAGTTTCCCTCTCCTATCATGAACCTCCAGCTTCCTTCTTCTGGCTTCTTATCCTGTGAGTTGCACTTTCTTGGACTCCATTATTGTCACTTAAGAGTTTGAAAGGATCATTTTATATTTCCTCTCCACACTTTGGACTGCAAATCAGGAGTCAAAGATATTGACTCTTCTATCACAATTGGGTTCTTATTTCAAGTTTTCCACTCTTTCAGACTAGTGTGTTGCTATCTCCTTCACAGAAGTGTTGTGATGTTTAAATAATTCATTTTATTATTAAGGCACATATGGGAGCAATGACGATGCCCCTCTCATCTGTGTGCATTTTAAGATTTCACCTTCAAACAACAGATCTGCACAAAAAGATCTCTGACACCTTGTATGACATTAAAGCAGCAAGGCACCGATCTCTGTGTAAAGTGCCACATTTTCAAAATCACCTCACCAATCAGCAATTCCTAAAATTTGGCCTCAGTTGCATGAACTGAGCTCTTTGAAGGACCGTCCTGATTTGTATTGAATGTGCACATTAATCAAACATGGAGAGTGTGGCATGCTGACAATACTTTGTTCTGTAAAAATGTATCTGTGCTGATAATGCCTGAGTCTGTTTTGCTCTGAACCAGCTGTGAACTCACACTGCTGAGTGCAAAGTAGGTACGAGATGATGCCAAATCTGAACAGCCCTTATTTTATATTCATTTTCAACCAGTGATGAACGTATGCAAGGAATAAAAGTATGTGTGTTCTAGCTAGTCTAAGTCTTGCATATGGTTGTTTGTAGAAGGATGGAGCATGGCGCGAGGCTATGCAGGTCTGTGCTACCTCTGCTCGATGCAGGGCTCAGCAACAGAGCAGCTGAACAGAGCCAGCCTGTTCTGGAACAGGAGAAGCAGTGACTACTTAAAATGAAAAAGATAAATATCATTAACAGGTTCCTTAGGGCAAGCTCAGGGCAGAGTGAAATACCCATGTAAGTTGCAGCAAATAAAGGAAATGTCATTTGTAAGTCTTATAAACACAATACCATTAATAACTTCAGTAACAAATAGAATATGCCGTACTATCTGCAACGGTTACACACACTGAGACTGTTATTTTGGTGACTAGTTGTAAAGATTCTGGTGCATTGCTGAAATAATTGAAATAAAGGGTCTGGCTACCGATAAGGCTGTTGCTTCTCCAGACTTCCTTTCGTTGTCTATTGTTCAGCAATTTTTATAGACCTTGTAAAAACTGGAATTCCCTATCCTACTAATGAGGCATTAACATGCAAAATAGGGTGATACTAAATGCAATATTTTTATGAAATGAGCTATATTCCTGTAATCCTCACAGCGGCAATATTCCTTGATCATATCCACTACATGATTTTACCTTGCCTGACACTGGATTTGTGATGTGGTCAAATTAATGCATTAAGGCAATCACTGCCTCCCTGGGATCGTGCTCTATGGTGAACTTGCCTCTGGCTGCCGCAAGAGAGGAGCCCCGAAGAGGAGATACAAGGACTCCCTGAAACAATACCTCAGCCTTGGCCATATTGACTACCATCAGTGGTCCACTCTGGCCTCCAATCGGGAGGCGTGGAGACACACCATCCATAACGCTGCTGATTCCTTTGAGAATGCACGCAGAATCAGTCTCGAGGAGAAAAGACAACGCAGAAAGAACCGTGCCTCACCAACACCGCCTATGGAGACTTTCTGCTGTACCTTTTGCAACCGGACTTGCCTATCTCACGTCAGCCTCTTTAGCCATCAGCGCGCTTGCAGCAAGCGTGGGGAGAGCCCTGCCCAAATCTTTGTTTGTGAAGCCCAGCCATGATGAAGACAATAGTTTAACAAAAACTATCTGAGAATTTTCAAATAAGCTCAAACTGAAATATTAATATTCTTTTATGCTGTGTGGCACTTTTAAATACATATTAAAAATCTTTACTTTGTTTATTTGTTTTCAAAATGTGATGCTAAGCTTTAATGTAAAAATTAAGTAGAGATCATCAATACTGCAAAAATATGTCCTGAGGTATACTCAGAAAATTTGAGAGGGAAAGAAACAAATTAAAGCTTGGTAGTGATTTGTAAATTGCAATGAGGAATTCAAGAAACACTGAGAATAGAAGCAGCAGTGTCATATGCAGTATTTGAACACCCTATCTTTTGTGACTGTGCCATAAAAGTCCAATACAAACAGAGTATGCTGTACCTAGAGAATCACTTGGTGCAAAAACACTACATATTTTACAATCTAGATGTTCGGTTATGATGAATGTCAACAAAAGCAGACACAAGAATGACCCTCCTGACTGCACTTCAAAATCTTGCCAAGAAATGTATTCCCTATACTGTCATAAACAATCTATTTGCCTTAATTGTCTACTGATAAACATTTCCTATCCATTCTTTTGAAGCACGTAATATTGACATACTCTGAGATAACAATGGGTAGTCTCAAATAAAATCCATTTGTGTTAACTCTTAGGTTCAATGTCTACTTTCCTAATAAATACAGTGATTTTTTAAATTGTCATAAGCAATCATCAAATGCTGTGAAGTGCTTTGGTTGTTGCAACTTGAGAAACACGAGTGTGTCTCGGCAGCATTATCACTTTCCAGAAGTGACACAGCTTTCTTGTACAGAGCTGATACTCCTAAACTGCAGCATAGTCTGAAAGAAAAACCCAGGAATAGTGTTTCATCAAGCAGCAGTCATAAAGCGGCTTTTTTTATTTTAGTTTAACTGGTGGAAATCAAGTCAAAACATCCTGCCTGTTATCGGTAAAAAAACTGATCCATAGTTTCTAAGAGACCTGTATTTCCAAACATATTATTTGTCAATCAATTTGCCTGCTTGGTATTAACAGTTATACTGGCCATGTTTACAATGTCAGGAATGTTTACTGAATTAAGCATAGTTGTTGTACAGATAATAGTATTGAACCATCTATATTAATATTGACTCACTACGGTTCCCAGCCATGCTTTTAATATGTGGTGTCTTACCAGAGATAAACAGAACACAGTAAAAAGTTACTGTATATATGGATTAATCATACTGTGCTGTATTAAATGGATGTCTAAGTCAAATGGGTATTTCAGACAAAAAAAGAAAGAGGTTCCACATACACTGACATTTCATCTCACGTTAGTGATGAGTCAACAGTCATGGAACACTGTCTAAATAAAATTTCAAGGCTTTTTCCATGTTTTATGTTGAAGGTTTTCTGAAAGTGTATCACATCTTGTCCAATACATAAGGGAGAATTAACTTTCACCACATCCCTTCTACCCTGAAAGAGTTAAAAAACTGGCATATATTTATGAATCATAATTATAAGGGCAATTGTGTAAGCCAGGCGCTGGGGCTCTGTGTCCATATAATGTGGTCTGCCTACAAGACTCCCGTCAATAACTCTAATAATGCACAGAAATACAGGTATGTTCATGATGATTTCCAATGAGGTAGGAATAATAGTGTTGAGATCCATACTTTTTCCAGACACAGAGCAAGAAAGAAGTCATGAAAGAGAGAAATGAACACAAATTCCGTTTTGTTTTTCTTCACCTTGTAAATTAAAAGGGCTTATTTCTAAAAATATCATTTTTTCCAATAATCTGTGCAATATTCATTCTGAGGTACTACATTTTTAAGACATCTCTCTGAGTCACAATAGCTGAATTATGCAGTGTATTCCCATATAAATACTCAGAGCCTCAGCACCTGCTGCTTGAAGCCCATAAGGAAAGGCATTTGTGAATAAGATAAAAATCTCTTAGGAAAACTGGAAGTATCTCCCAAGAATCTTCAAGATGTAGGGAAAAGTGTGTAATTTTCTCACCAATAATCTGCACTTTTATCTTACATGAAACAATTTTTCACAAAAAACTCTGCACTCCTTGTATTTGATAAAGAAGAAGAATTAGAAATAGGTCCAATTTCCTTTTGAAAAGCAGGCTTCTTCTGCTTTTGATTGGCCTTTTCCATACCCTCTATACAAGAGGACAGATAATAAATATAATGATTTGTATTGAAAAGAAAACTGTAAGGATAATGGCCCAAACAGTGTAGGGGTTTTTTTTATAATGTTACCATAGTAAATAATAGCAGCATAGATGGCATGGTTATAGTTATGGTTGCATCCGTGTTTCCATTATAAATCCAGTTTTTCACAAGTTTATAATTTCATTTTAATAAATTTTCCCTTGGATGAAATGCAACATAGAAGGTTTCAGTAAGGAATGCATTTCCTTTAATTTAAAAAATAATAACTTTTTTGGCTAGTCTCAAGCCATCTGTTAATCAAAAAGACCAATTTTCTTGTTTATAACAATGTTTTGCACCATGTAACAGAAAAAGAAAAAACAGCTTCAAATGAAATAATGAAACCAGGCGACTGATTAACCTATAGCAAACTGTCACCAGTCTTTATTGTGAAACAAGTTTTTCTTCTCATCTGCTAAATGTACTTTTTGACTACACATACTAATACCTCCTCCAAGCCCCCATTCTACAGTTAAGCATATGCTTAAACTCTCTCTTGAATAGGAATTCTTTCCAGAGCTCAGGCCCTAGAAATATATACATATTTAATTAGATGGTAGTGCTTGAAGATAATTCAATCCTCTCCAAGCAGCATGTGGTTTTACTGACTTCTGCATGTCTAACAGCAGTGTATTTTTGCATTTGTGTATTAATGATCAAGTATTGCTGTCTTCCCTCCATACTAGTCCTGTATCTTGATGGGTAGGTTTGCTAATCAAGGAAAGGTGAGGGTACACCTGAATATCTGCTTAATCCTACAGTGCTTCTGCAAACAGCACTAATACTAATATTAATTTCACTAAGTATTTTACGTTACACAGCTCGAGCAAAATGATGATTTGTTTACCATGCATTCACTTGATTGGTCTGTGTCAAAGCTCTGGAATTACTGAAATGCAGAGACGTGTGTTAAGAGGGAATATTATTCATTAAAAATGTTGGTAACAGATCTATTTTATTATATATTAATATACTACAATGTCTCACAGTGCTACACAAATCAATTTTACTTTACATGGTTAGATATTAGTGACATAATTTATTAGTGGCATAATTTAATATATAAATATTAAATTAATATTTTGTCATTGAATAACAGTATACAAATATATAACAATATATAAGCATCACAGGTCCATGGCGCATTTTAAGTAATTTTAAGCATTTAAGCATGTAACATTTTAAGTAGTCATGCTTAGGGAGCTTGGAAAAGATGTCCGGAGAAGATGTCCTGTAAACAAGTCAAAAAACAAACCTGGACAAGCACCAGTGTGTCAAAGGGCCCCAGCAAGAGCCACTGATTATTAGCCAGCAATGATCCTTCTAGTTTCTCCTTTGTAGAAAGGGAAATATTTGCTCTGCTACCCAAGGAGAAGCCAAGTTTCTTGACTCTCCACAGCTGCTGAGACCATCATGGTCTTCTGCAAAGCGGGGTTGGGATAACCCTCCTGTGGGGAGATGGGATAACTCTGCTGTCATATCCAGGGGTACCAGCACTATGACAGCATTGCGCAGACTTCTCAAGTGCTCAGTGGGTCCTGAGGACTCCATCTGCGAATATACTTTACATTCAGGGTCCTGGGTGAATTCTGGTCTAAAACTAGGATTCAGCTTTTATTCCTACACCCTAAACACCAGACTCATTCTTGGCCTTTATCCTGCACTAGAGCATCTGCACTTATTCATATTCAGCAGAGCTGTTGCCTTCCCACTGCTCAAGGACACTCCATGCCAAACAAAGCTGGTTTATGCCAACTGCTGGTGCCTGGAGCTGAGAGCTCAGGGCGAGTGAAAGGGGCAGTGCAAGGCTATGGGGCACCAATACGGGAGCATGACTAGGCCATAGGACTCCCTGCACATGGTCGTGTCCCTCACCTCATCCTTTTCCTCCCTGCTTGCTCTGTGTAGTCCCATGTACTGGGAATCTTGTAACTAAAGAGGGCACTGTTCTGGGGACATTACTGCTTAGAATACTAATAAAACATAGGAACCTCCATATTGCTACTTGCCTGCATGATGAACAGCTCTACAAATGTTAATTTCTCCAATGTTACTAAAGTACAAACAGTACATATTGCTTCAATGCTGCTGCACATGGCTTGTGCATTTAGAGGGAATGTGTTTAGTTTAGTTTTTCTATTTATTTACTAGGGACACAAATTTTAACAACATGAAATATTTTGCTTGTATGGTATGAACACCAATAATTTAACATAAACTATGGAAGGAATCCAGGCTGTGTTGACATATTTTATGAATGTTATGGGATGCCAGATTGGAGGTGTACATCTGTGTGGGTTGGCCAGTCATCCCACTGCCGTCTGTGTATCTGTATGCTTAAATGAATTAGCTATTATAAAAACACTGCATAAACAAGTTTAATGCTATACACTTTCCTTTTGATGTTTTAAAAGTATCTGAATTGCAGCAAAGCAAGCTAACAATGATATTCAATTGCTCTTTCACTACTGTCATGTAAAAAGTTGGAAAGCTGTGCACTTAAAGCCATTTCATCTGCAGTGTTGAGGAGCCCACTCTCTCCATTTGACTCCATCTCCCTCCATGTCGTTGCCAGCAATCTTCTTGCAGCCCCTCATGGCAGAAAGTACCACTGCATAATCCTGCAGTCAAAATCATTACCCGGTGACTGCCATTCACAAGGTCATTCAAGGTCACTGAAGTCCCTTCCAACCAGCTCAGCCCGAAGCAATGACTGCCAGGAAGCGGCACCAGATTGCCCTGCTACCAGTGCCAGGATACCAATATAGAAGTCAGGAGCTGTGAGATACCTTAGGGATTCCTCGTACCTGAGGCCATCATCCTGGCTATCAAGGCAGACACGGGAATTGCAGAGCAATCTTTTTTCTCTTGCATATCTGAAAATATTACTACAACATCTCTTTTTCGCTCCTNCACATGACAACAGAGACTTTGGGTCTTACCAAGCAAACTTGGTAAGAAATAGGATACTTAACACTGAGACAAATCACAGGGAAACAGGAAAATCAAGCAGTTTCTATGTTATTGTATAAATAAATATTTTTAAGTTTGGCATTATGCATCCTGTCCTGAATATCCTGGTCGAATGAAAAAAAAAATTATTAGGAGAAAAGTTTCTATGTTTACTTAGAGAATTTGAGTCAAATTAGAAACAATAAAACATTTTGAACTTTTTTTTCAGCTAGCAGTTTGTAGGCTAATTTTGAATTTGAATTCATTCCAAGCATGATAGCTTAGATTTGCCCCAGATGGACTTTCAGTTCTGTTCAAATCGCTTGACAGCACCATAACAGCCATTTGTAACTAAGTCTGCTGAAATGGGCTGGCACTTGCAGCCTACTAGTGTTGCTGATCTTTTTGTATGGGAAAAAGCACCCATAAATCACAGCACATTAAAAAGGCACACACATCTCAAGCAAACATCATGGAGAATCCATTGTCCTGTAGATAAGTATACAAATAAGTGCAAAGCATCACTTAAGTTTTATATAAGGCACTTATTTTTTGGAAGGCAACCAATGCAGTTTCACATGCTGTACTTTTTCTAATCTGACTGACTCACAGTCTTGTGATAGTGAGATAAGCTAGGTAGGCAAATTTTTACAGAGTTGCAATTACTGAAATTGTCATTACGCTGCTCACTGTAAAATAAATATAGATAGAAGTGAAATTATGCACAGGCTAGAAGTAGAAAGTGTTTTGCTTCTGTTTGCTAAATTAATCTCTTCCTAAATGGCTGCAGGCCAGGTAGGTTAGCATTTGTGGTTTCAAAGGTTTTCAGCGCTTGCAATGAGCCATGAAATTACTGCATGCTGCTGAAAATGGCAGCTGATGAAAGGAAAAGAGCGAATCCCAAAGGCAGAAAGACAGGAGGAAGCAAAATTACAGGCAGAAAGTCTGATTTTTGATGTTGCTCATTGTGAAATGTACACCCAAACTTTTAATAAAACATAAAACATTAATAAACCTGCTAACAATTCCTTACAATTTCTTTTGAAGTCTCAGTATAATTTCTGAATACTTATTAAAACAGGCAATGATTCAATGGTGGCTGAGCAGTTTCTGTCTGCCGGATATGGTATATTGGTATAGTAGTGACTTTTGAAATTAGATTTTTATTGATGTTTTTTAATTGAATTATCCAAAGGATTGATGTTTTCTGTTAATAATGTGACCCTAAACTCTTGAATTGTTGATCAAGTTTGACTAATATTAAATTAGATATCCAATGGCAAAACACAGTGTCTGATCAATGCTGCTTCACTATTCCAAATCTTCTCAGCTTGGTTGGGAAAATAAATCTAGCCTCAGCTAATCATGTTGCTAACAGCTAGTTTATTACATTACATGTATATGCCACAGGAATGACAGCTTCTGTAACTTCTGGGGAGGGAGGAAACAATGATTTTAAGCATGAAGTAAAGGAAGACACTAGAAGAGGAATCATGAACAACAATAACTGGGATACTCCAGGATAGTACCATTTTTGTTTTAAAGGAACATGCAAATGTACAAGTCCTTTGGGTCAGTATCATGCAATCAATTTTTTGGCTGCATTATCTACTACTTTCAAAGACGCACAGTGTGGTAGGATCATCTGTACTTTCTTTGTAATTATTACGACATGGTTTTTCATAGAAGAAGCTTTTTGACAAAAATCCCAAATCCCCCACAATTTTCGAGGACAAAACATTAAGAAATTGTGTTTCTATTAAAAAAATACCAAGCAGATTAATGAATTTGGTTATATACTCAAGGGCTCTGTGCAGGCAGAAAGCTTGCTTTCTGCAGTCAAACCCAATGTACAATGGGGCACTTCCTGGCAGAAACAAGTCTGCTTCTAATATCTTTGGGAACTAAAGAAACCTACACCTTTCTGATATGATGGGTTATGTAAAGCAATGTCTGCTTTTGTGGTCCCCTTAAAAAAAAAAAAAAAAANCCCCAAAAAAACAGATTAGAATCAAGCAAGGCAAGCAAGCAAGAACTGAATCCAGTGCTATGTCTACAAGGCATGGAAAGTAGGGTGACAGCCTAAAATTTCATTGATACAGGTGAGTGGCTTTAAAAGTTTCTCTGCCTTAACACAGGACTTCTGTCCTGAATTGTCTCCATAACATATATCTGTAAGTACTCTATAAGACACTGTAATTGTCCACAGTTAATGGTGGCCACTAGGAGCACAGTATAAGATGTGGTGAGGGGGGAAAGTATTTTGGCACAGGGACCTGATCAAAGGCTCTTCTGGAGTGCCACAGTCTGTCTCCTCGGGGTCTGTTGGGTTTTAAGGTGTTATCCACCTAAGAAAAAAAGCCCACAGAAAATGCATCAAAGCCATCACGTGCAATCTAAATGAAGAACTAGAAAAATCACAGCCTCCCTCAAGTATGTCCCAGCTGCATCCCACACAGCAGAGCTGCAGTGGCTAAATATCTTCCAAACAGAAGAATGCAGTGGCCAGGTAAAAGCACAGGAGGAATTCCACGGGTGAGAAGAAAGCAGCTGCTGAATTTGAGTCACAAGCATTTACATACACACAAATTGGGATTTTGTGTGCATAAGTTCGGTATGTGGTAATGCATGTGCAAAATGTCATGCCCTTATCTATTCAGTTGTTCATTCATACCACACTAATCACTGTCTGAGCACCTAATTTTAAAGACTATAAATATTTTATTATCCACACAAAAATCAGAGTTGGTAACTGAGCTCAAGCTGTGCCCTGAGGAAAATAAAGCAAATCGTACCACATAATAACATATAGATATACAAAACCATTGCATGGACATAATTCATATTCATATTGAGGAGTCCTATACTATATCTAAAGTAATCACATTACTCGTTATGTATTGTATGCTATAGAAATAGAGAGTGTGTACTACATGCATATACTGTAGTATAAGCACCACTTTTAATTATGTTTTTATTAAAACTTGAAACATAGAACATGTTTACCTCTCAGTGTGATAGGAAGAATTTATTGCTGCACTACAGAAAAAGATAGCACAGCACATGTACAACATTTAAAACCGAAATTGCATATACTCAGTCTATGTTCTTCTTTGTCACACTGAAGGAATCTTATGAGTCTGTAACAGAAGTCAAACAATGCCAGCTTATACCATGTCACACATGCACAAAGAATAGCATTGATTATTATGGGAAAATAGTCATTTTGAAGCTGGCTTATAAACCCAGAGATATTTTTGATTTTTTAAAATCTTAATGGTCAAGCCACTTGCAGATAGGAAGGAAGGAGGGAAGGAGGGAAGGAAGGAGGGAAGGAGGGAAGGAAGG